>VZQC01009185.1:894938-962037 GCA_009823505.1 Rhizomys pruinosus
TCTCCTAACCATTAGAGGATGTAAGCTTGTGGCATCAGCCGTGGGTTATTCCTCCAAGGAGAGAGCTAATAGCCAATTAGATTTGGGATATACAGACATATGGCTGCCACTGCTGCACAGTATTTCCAGGCAGATGAGGTGTAGCTGGTGCTGACGGAGGAGTCTTGCTTGACTCAAGGAGACCTATATTTGCTTTATTGGTTTAGTGGTCTTTGGTAACACTCTCTGGCATCCCAGAGACCATCTGTATACTTGCAAGTGCGGTCTCCATACATCTTTCCCATGTTTATATCAGGTCTTCAACAGCAGGGCCTTATTGCCTCTCTTCCTGCAGATATCCCAGTTTGGAGGCAAGGAGCCTTTACCATTTGTGGGGGCTTGGATCCCCTGGCCAACATCTCCTTGGTAGAATAATCCATTGTTGATGTCAGAGCTCCTGTAGTAATATATTTTAAGTGCATAGCTTAAGGAGACTTTAGCATTATATTTGGTTCTGAATAGAGAATAATCCTTTTCACAGTTTCAATGTCCATTTGTCAATTAAAGAAGGCAGCCCAAACCAGAATTCTTTCTCACCAACAAACCCATGCCATGTGAATAGAAAAATCCTAGCAGAAATCAATAAAATAAAAACAAAGAAAATAATACAAAGAATCAATGAATCCAAAAGCTGGTTCTTTGAAAGGATATTTGGTTTTTTATTTTATTTTTTTATTTTATGTGTATGACTATCTGCATGTAAGTAGGTGCATCCATGTCGTGCAATGCTGCAGAGGTCAGAAGAGTGTACTGGGTTCCCCTGGAACTGGAGTTAAAGACAGTTCTTAGCCACCATGTGTGTGTTGGGAATTGAACCTGGGTCCTCTGCAAGAGCAGTCAGTGCTTTTAACCTCTTAACCATCTCTCCAGTCCCTGAAAGGATAAACAAGATAGACAGACTTCTAGCCCAATTAACCAAAAGAAAGAAATAGGAACTCCAAATCAATAGAATTTGTGATGAACTGGGAAACATCACAATGGACAACAAAAAGATCCAGACAATCATGTGAGAATACTGCAAAAACCTATACTGTACTAAATGCGAAAACCTAAGAGAAATTATGAATATCTGAAGTCCTGGAATTCAACATATCTTAACCAAGAAGATATTGAGAGCTTAAACAGATCCACAATATATGAAGAAATTAAAAATGTAATAAGAAACCTCCCAACTATAAAAAGCCCAGGCCCAGATGGTTTCATGGCAGAATTATATAAAACATTTAAAGAGGACTTACAACCATTATTACCCAAACTATTCATAAGGATACATCAGAGGGCAATCTCCCAAATTCCTTCTATGAAGCCAGAATCACTCTAATACCCAAACCAGGTAAAGATACAACCAAAAAAGAAAGCTATATACCCATCTCATTAATGAACATAGATGCAAAAATTCTCAACAAAATACTTGCAAACAACAAACAGAATCACATCAAAAAGAGCATTCATCATGACCAAGTTGAATTCATACCAGAGATGCAGGGATGGTTCAACATACATGAATCAATAAATATATGAAACACATAAATGGACTGAAAGACAAAAACCACACAATAATCTCAATTGATGCAGAAAAAGCCTTTTATATTATACTGTTTAAATACCTAAATATCTAATTGCATGTGCTTCATTAGTAGGATCGAAAGGTTAAGCCTGGACAATCTGGCAGCCCATGAAAGAAAACAGCCAGAACTGACTAGAGACCAAGACATCAGCTCCAGAGAAAGTAGAGTGTTTTGCTTCTCATCCACCTGTGCCCCTTTTCTAAGCCTAGGGAACAATCTGCGGAAGAGGGGGCGTGGTAGAATGTAAGGGCTGCGATTGGGGTTAATGGTGAAACTACAACAATATAGACTGGACACTCATTTGATCAACTTGATTGAACATACAAGCCCCCCCTGCTGGATGGTGGGACCCATGAGCTGTGTGGGTTTGGGCACAACTGCTTGCAAATTGGTTTTACATGAAGGATGCTTGTACTCACAAATTATCACTTATTGTTAAAAAAAATGAAAAAAAAACAAAACAAAAAAGCAGAGAAAGATGCAGAAAACTTATGGCAGAATGCACGATCTGCGATGGGTAGGGGTGGGATGGGGGGGAAGGGAAGGGGATATATGCCTGAACTGAATTGGAAAATGATGTATGAAATACACAAAGCATCAATAAAAATAAATTAAAAAGAAAAAAAAAGAAAAATCCAACATGCTTTCAGGTTTAAAGTCCTTGAGGGAACTGGACTGAAGGGAACATTCCTCAACCTAATCAAAGCTATATACAACAAACTGACAGCCAACATCATCCTAAATGGAGAAAATTTATAAGCATTCCAATTAAAGGTAGGGACCAAGCAAGGCTGCCCCTTACCACCACTCCTCTTCAATATAGTGCTTGAAACACCAGCTAGGGCAATAAAGCAAGAAAGGAAATTAAAGGAGTATTAATTGGAAAAGAGGAAGTCAAACTCTCCCTCTTTGCAGATGATATGATAGTTTACCTAAGGGATGCTAAAAACTGTACCAAAAAACTCCTAGAAATTATTAAGATTTTCAGTAAAATGGCAGGATACAAAATTAACCTAGAAAAATCAGTAGCCTTTCTTTACACCATCAACAAGCAACTGGAGAACTAATATAAGAACACTTTCCCACTCACAATACCCTCAAAAAATCCTCTAGTGGTTAGGAGATGTTATAAGCCACAGTAAGACCCTAGCATATTTTACGAAAAAATGTAATTCATGGATTAACATACCATCCAAACATCTGTGTCTATACCAAAGTAACCTACCATAACAATTAGTACTGTTTAAATACCTATATATCTAATTGCTTGTGCTTCATTAGTAGGGTTGAAAGGTTATTTGTGGACAAACTGTCAGCCCATGGAAGGAAACAGCCAGAACTGACCAGAGTCCAAAACGACACCTCCAGAGAAAGTAGACTGTTTTGCTTCTCATCCACCTGTGCCCCTTTTCTAAGCCTAGGGAACAATCTGTGGAAGAGGGGGTGTGGTAGAATGTAAGGGCTGCAATTGGGGTGAATGGTGAAACTACAGCAATATAGTCTGGACACTTATTTGATCAACTTGATTGAACATACAAGCCCGCCCCCCAGCTGGATGGTGGGGCCCTTGGTCTGTGTGGGTTTGGGCACAACTGCTTGCAAATTGGTTTTACATGAAGCATGCTTGTACTCATAAATTATTACTTATTGTTAAAAAATGAAAAAAATAAGTAATAGAAAAAAATTAAAGAAAATAAATAAAGTTTAAAAAAATTACCTAGGAACAAATGTAACCAAAGACACCACAACAAAGATCTCCACAACAAAAATTTTAAAACCCTGAAGAAGGAGATCGAAGAAGACATCATAAGATGGAAAGACCTCCCATGCAAATGGATTGGAAAAGTTAATATAGTAAAAATGTCCATTCTACCCAAATTAATATACAGATTCAATGCAATCCCAACTAAAATCACTATGAGTTTATTCGAACAAACTTGGACAAAAAAAAATGCTTAAATTCATATAAAAAAACGAAAGACCCCAAATTGTCAAAACAACCCTGAGCAAAAAGTGCAGTACAGGGGGATCACTATACCAGACTTGAATATATATTACAGGGTTATAGTCATAAAAACAGCCTGGTACTGGCATAAAAACAGACTTGTAGACCAATGGAACAAAACTGAAGATCCAAACTTGAGCTCATACAATTTCAGCCATTTCACATTTGACAAAAGTTCCAGGAAGACTCAATCGAGGAAAGACAGACTCTTCAGCAAATGGTGCTGGCAAAACTGGATCACGATTTGTAGAAGAATAAAATTAAACCCCTACCTCTCACCCTGAACAAAAATCAACTTCAAATGAATCAAACACCACCTCAACATGAAACCTGAAACTCTGAAGGTGATAGAAGAAAACTTTAGCAGCAACCTACAAGACATAGGTGTAAGAAAAGAGTTTCTAAATCAAACAGCAGCTGTACAAGAAATAAGGTCAACAATTGACAAATGGGGCCTCATTAACTCAAAAGCTTCTGTACAGTGAAAAAAAACAATGAAGTGAAGAGAAAACCCACAGAGTGGGAGAAAACCTTCACCAATGATACATCTGACATTAACATCCAGAATATATAAACTACAGAAAAAACAAAGAAGAAAACAAATGACTCACTCAAAAGATGGAGTAAAGGTCTGAACAGAGAAGTCACAAATGAGGAAGTAAAGATGGCAGAGAAACATCTTAAAAAGTGTTCAACATTATTAATAATTAAGGAAATGCAAATTAAAACCATTTAAAGATATCATCTCACTCCAATAAGACTGGCTAAAATCAAGAAAACAAAAGACACCAAATGCTGAAAAGGTTGTGAGGAAAGTGGAACACTCATCCACTACTGGTGGGAATGTAAACTTGTACAACCACTATGGAAAGCAGTGTACAGTACCCTTAAAAGACTCAAAATGTTCCTAGCACCTGATCAGTCATACAACTCCTGGGATATATCCACAAAACCCATCCTACCACAGAGATACATGCACATCTGTGTTCTCTTCACAATAGCAAAGAGCTGGAAGCAACCCAAGTGCCTCTCAACTGACAAGTGGATAGGGAAATTGTGGTACACCTACACAATGGAGTTCTATTGTAGTAAAGAAAGATGACATCATGAACTTTGCAGTTAAATTGATGGAACTAGAAGACATTATGCTAAGTAAAGTAACACAGTCCCAGAAAAACAAATGACAAATAGTATCCCTCATCTGTGGATGCTAATACCAAATATCTAGTAGTAAGGCAAACTGAGCAATGTTAATGTTTGATATCTATATGTATATCTATATTAATTCCTAAACATGTTGTGGAATTAACATACAGTTTACTTTCAAATGTCATAATATTAGTATATGTGTTATGAACATATGTGCATATTTTGGAGCAATACAAATGGGAGGGAACAACAACAAAAGGACTGGGTCAAAGAACTGACTGAATCAGTAAATTTCAGCCCGAAACAATAAACCTCTGCATAGAAAAACTTTAAAAAGACATGTATGGCAAAATGCCTAAACTCAGGTGGGGTGGGGGCATGGAAAGTGGAATGAGTCTAAATTGGACTGAGAAATGTATGAATTTCACAAAACCTCAATAAGAAATGTAAAAAAAAATCTACTTTCTGTTTTTCTTTGTGATTAACATTGAGCCCTTCTTAGAAACTCTTAGGAAGTGTCTGTTCCATAGTTAGAAATTGGTTGACAAAAATAATATTGTCAATGTTCATAACAGTGAATTATCTTTTCTTCACATTACAATAACTTTGTCAGTATTTTAAACATGAATGAAAACATCACAAAACTGTAACATCCTTTGTGATAGAGGGTTAAGTGTTAACACCACTGGAAGGGGAAAGGAAGAGTTTGCTCAGTGATCTCCAGGGTTAGAGTCACAGCTGATAGAATCATTTCTCACAGCTCTGGGGTGTATAAGCCCTTTCAATACTGAAAAACAATTGAGGATTGGTGGTAGTAAATGGAAAATATGAAATCAAAGATAAAATATTGATTTGAGAACTGAGAAGTGAATTTATTACGGTCTAATTAAATGAGAAGGCAGATCAGATTTGGAAGTGACCCAAGACTTGTTTAACAATGCAAAAGCATTGCACCACTGTTTTCAGTGTTTAGAAGAAAGCTTTTGCATTGGCACTGCCCACAGAGTTCAAAGAGAACCCAGGTGCAGGCTTGTAATGTGTACATTTTTCAGTGACAAAAAGGACTTTTATTAATTTTGAAAAGTGGCTTCCAAAACAATGTTCCTTTCTTCCAGATAGCCACAGTCTGATGATAAAACCTGACTCAGGGATAGGTAGGGAGGCTTGAAAGATGGATTACTATCCCTTAGGTGACCAACCAAAATGTTCTTTAAATGACAGTGATGGAGATTAAGAGGCTGTGTGGCCAGGGCACAAGCAAGGACAAGAGAAGCAAATCAAGACAAGATGGTTTTCCACTTGATAGAGTGGAATCTCTCTGCAGCTGATTTCTCTTATCAAAAATATGGCAATGCTATTTACTAATAATTTTGTTATTCTGGAAAAGGAGTAATGTGCAGTGCAAACAATAAATCATTAGATTTGTTGAAAATTGACTAATACTTTGTATTTCATATTCATAGGTTTGCTATTGCTAATAGCTACTCATAAATGTGGATGAGAGATATGTAGTCAGTATTTCTTTGGACACAGTTCACACATTGTAAATGTCCATGGTAATATACAAAATTTAGAGTCTGCCCTTAGCCTATAAAGGACTTCACATTTTATTCGCATGGTAATTGGGACATATTTCCAGAAATGATTACAAATTTAGGGATTGTAGGATGGAAAGCCATTTTTGTGCATAGATTTGTTGCAATGACATTTTCAATGGGATTTGACCTGTATACTGAGAAATGGTTCCTCTAATGCTGCATCCTGAGTCCAAGCATCAGAGATGAAAATGTAAATTTTACCTTGATGAAAATGACTTCACTTTTCACATGAAGGGTTCAAATCTCAATTTAATGGAAGCATCCGGAGAGCACTGCTGGATGGGGAGTTGAAATTCTTTTCTACCCTTTGAATGCCTGGTTCCTGAAAAAGGCATCTGTCTACTATATTTTGGAAAACAGCAGACAGCTGAGAGTGCTTTTAGATCTACTGGCTAGTTTACAGTGTTTTCATTCATTTTTCATCCTGGAAATGCAATGTTAATCTAATAGCAAGTTACATAGAACAAGTGAAATGTGAATGGGGTGGGGGGGTTATAGTGTAATCTAGATGCTATTTGCATTAACATTCAGTGATATTCCTTTACTTTTTTATTCTCTTATTTCCACTCAACAAGGTGCAGTGCTGTGTACAGAATGTGTTAATGACATTGAAATTATGGATATGTTATTATACAGAGGAAGAAATAGTGGGAAGAAGTTTCCTTAGTATACTGGTACGGAACCTGAAATTTAGAGTAGAAAAGAAACATGCCCATTTTAGGTATCTTAGAACCCGTATTTAATGAGGAAACATCTCTCTTAACTCCGCTAGACAAAGCTAGCCTTGATTATTATATGACTATATTTCGTAAATATTTATTTATCATATGTTCATTAATGTTTTGCCTGTATGTATATAAGTGCACCATGGCTTGCCATGCCCTAGGAGCCAGAGGGCTTCAGAGTCCCTGGAATTGGAACTGCAGAAGGTTGCCAGCTTCTGTATTGGAGCTTGGAACCCAACCTGGGTCCTCTTGCAGAGCAGCCGGTGCTCTTAACCTCTAAGCTATCATTCCAGTTTCCTGGATACTTTTTAATTGGGATAATATCCTCTTTTATTTTATAGTAGCCTGCTTATAGTTTGATAATGAATATTCATCATTCTTCTTGCCAAACCTGATTTTCATAGATTCATCATGTTCTATTTTAGAAATGCATGGTAAATTTTCCATGTAGCCATGCTTTATTTTAAGTTGAACTCTTCCTTGCCCCCTAAATTAACTCTGTTTTGGTGAATGACATTGTACATAAATCTCCTCCATATCTTGAATTATCTGAAGTGATACAGTTATATTTAAGGGTACAACATTTTTAAAATACTTGAAATACAGTATCACTACACTCATATGGTCAACAGCTATAAGAGAGAGTCCATTCCTGGCACTGGGGTTCTATTTTGTTAGGCTATGGTGTCTAGTAGAGGTAACTCCTTTTAATCTTTTTATATAATGTACATGATTATAATGAATATTAAGCAGTTTCTATAGAGGTAAATTTCCATATAGCTTTTTTTTCTACTCTCTTAATCCCCATTTGCTCTTTATAGCACTGCATTCCATCCCCCAAGCAAGAATCCCCATGTAGCCATTTATTAGTCTCCTAACCTCTTGATTTTCTTTTTTTTTTTCTTTTTTTTTCCATGTCTCCCCATTCACAATACAGACTAGGCACAGTGGCCTAGGCTGAGGTGTACATGGGGTGGGTTTGCTCTTCCTCCTCTTTCTATACAGTCAGTGTAGAAACACAGCCTGTGGTAAGCACCAGGAGGCCAAACCTCTTGATTTTCAAATGAAACGTGTATGTAGGATTTCAAAGCTAGCATTCAATTATGAAAGAGAACAAGAGAACATGAGAGATTTGTCTTTGGGGGTTTGTGTTACCTCAATTAGGATGGTTGTTTCCATTTCCATTCATTTGTCTCTAAATTTCATCTTTTTTTTTTTTTTTTTTTTGGTCTTTTTGAGACAGGGTCTCCTTGTAGCTCTGGCTGTACTGAAACTCACTATGTAGACTTGGGTAGCCTTGAACACACAGAGATCTGCCTGACTCTGCCTCCCAAGTGCTGCTAGGATTAAAAGCATGTGCCACCACACCTGGCATATTTTTTTTAAGTTATACGAATTTATAGCAGGGCGTGGTGGCACACACCTTTAATCCTAGCACTTGGGAGGCAGAGCAGGCTGATCTTTGTGAGTTCAAGGCCAGCCTGTCTGCAGAGTGAGTTCCAGGACAGCTGGGGCTACAGGGAGCTCTGTTCTCCGAAAGACCAAAAAAAAAAAAAAAAAAAAAAAAAAAAAAAAAAAAAAAAAGAACTGAATTTATTCCATTGTGTATATGTACAATAACTTAATTATCCATTCATGAGTTGATGGACATCTAAGTTTTTTCCAAGTTTCAGCTATTATGAAAAGGGCAACAATGAATATAGGTGAATGGGTATGCCTGGAGTAGGGTATAGGGTCTTTGGGGTATATTCCCAAGAGTGGTATAGGTGTATTAATGGTAGGGCATTTTCAAACATTGATTTCCTCAGTACGTGCCCCAGTTGGCACTGCCCCCAAGAGTGGATTAGAATTTCCTTTTCTCCACATTCTAAACAGCATTCGTCATCTTTTGGTTTGTTTTTTGGATCTTAGCCAGTCTGAGTGGAGTAAGACAAAATCTCAAAGTAGTTTTAATTTGCATTTCCCTAGTGACTAAGGATACAATGCTTTTTAGAGTATTTCTCAGCCATTTGTGTTTTCTCTCTAAATTACATTCTGTTTGGCTCTTTTCCCCAATTTATAATTGGGTTGTTTGGTTACTTTTTTCTATATTTGTCTTTTTTCAGTTCTTTGTGGTTACAATATACTTACCCTCTGTCAGAAGTACAGCTAGGAAAGATTTTTTGCCCATTCTAGAGGTTGCCCTTTCACTTGAATTATGCTGTCCTTTGATGTACAGAAGGTTCATTTTTTTAAATTTTATGTGAGATTCCACTTGTCAATTGTTGAATTTTATTTTCTTTATTTTATTTTTTATTTTTTATGTGTATGAATATACTGTCTGCAGTAGGTCTGTGCACCCGTGTCGTGCAATGCAATGCCTCGGAGGTCAGAAGAGGGCGTCAGATTCACTTGGGACTGGAGTCAAACACTGTTCTCAGCCACCATGTGGGTGATGGGGATTGAACCGGGTCCTTTGCAAGGGCAGTCGGTGCTCCTAACCACTAGGAACCGCTAGGCCATCTCTCCAGCCCTGATTGTTGAACTTTAATGCCTGTGCTTTTTGAATCCTGTTCAAGGTTATTTCTTGTGGTTATAGGTGCCAATGTATTTCCTACTCTGTCCTCTATTTGATTCAGGTTGTGTCTTATGTTGAGGTTTTTGATCCATTTGTAATTGAGTTTTGTGCATGGTGAGAGATAAGGAGCTTGGTTCATTCTTCTACATATAGCTACTCAGTTTGACCTGCATCATTGTTAAGAGATGTCTTTTCTCCAGTGTGTATGCTGGCTCCTTTGTAAAAAATCAGGTGGTTGTGAATGTGTAGGTTTAAATCTGGTTCCTGAATTGTGTTTCACTGATCACTATGTCTGTTTTATGTCAGTGTCATGCTGTTTTTCGTTACTGTAGTTCTGTAGTATAATTTGAGATGTGGGATGGTAATGCCTCCAGTAGTTATTTTATTTTTCCGGGATCATTTTGGCTATCTTTTTCTTTGTGTGTTCCCATATGGAATTTGAGGTTTTCTCTAATTCCTATAATAATATATTTCTCAACTCTCAGCAAAGTGGTTACTTATTGCAATAGATAACGATTAACACAGAAACTGACCAAAATGCAGAGAACAAGAGGCTGTAGAATAATTATCTATGAATAGGTCATCTATATCAAACTTGCTTCTTAAGGCTCAGGGATCATTGTGGAAGAAGGGATGAAAGGATTGTAAAAGCCCGAGGTGGTAGATGACCACAAGAAAATAGAGTTTCCCAGACATCTGGTCAGTTACTCATATGACCTCACAGCAATAATAAAAGCATGCACAACTCAAAACAGAAAAAAAAAAATCCCAGTATAGACACAAGGAAGTGGTTAAGAAACTCCAACCTTACCTGGGGGTAAATTGACCACCAATGGGTGCAGGAGGGGGAGAGTCAGAGTCAGTCAGTCTTGTTTAAGTGTGAGACTCTTGGCAGGTTTGCCAGGCTCCAGAGGATGAACCCACCCCGAAGGACATTTGGGGACACAAAGTGCAATATATAATATATATTTATATAATATATATTATATATAAATAAACACATACACACTATATATATATATACATAATGTGTATGTGTTTATTTATATATATATATATATAGTGTGTATGTGTGTTAGAGTGAATTAGAGTACATTAAATTAGACTGATAGTGAGTATAAAGGGAAGATAAGTATGTATGGGGGGATCTAAATTTAATCAGAATATAGTGAATGACATTAAAAAATAATGTTTACAATATGGGCTGTGGTGCTAAAGGATCCAGTAAAGGAAGCATCAGTGAGGTTGGGTCACTACTTTTCCTACTGTATCATGACAACTGTACTTCTTTCTCATGGTTAGAATCAACTTTCTCTGCCATGGTGAAAAATGTTGCTCTGCTGGCGGCCAGACTTGTGTTTTGGTAGAATTGTTTCTCATGGTCTGGTTAGGCTATTTACCTTGAAGATAGAGTTCTGGGGGTAAGATTTTCAGTTTTCCTAAGCCCGGGGGTAAAGAAGGTTCTCGAACTTCCAGTCTTTGGATCCTGGACATAAGCAGTAAAAACGAGGAGAAACAATGAAAGACGGCAGCAGAAAGCAAGTGATAGTATGTAAAAATGCATTTGAGAATACATGGTACTCCTTCAGGCCTGGTACCTGCCTCTGCCTTTCTATTCTCATTCTATTGCTTAACTGTGTCATGTTATTGGACCACTGATGCAGTGTTTATATCTCTTCTGATACCCTTCTTTTGTATTAACCATATTGTTTCAGTCACTACAGTGTTAGATGGGATCTAATGTCATAAATCTCTTACTCTGGCACTGGTTCAAACACTGCATGCAGACATGGAACATGTGCCATCATGGTTGGGATGTAAAATGCCCCCATAAGCTGTGTGTTTGAACACTTGGTTCACTGCTGGTTGTGCTGTTTGGGGTGTTTGTAGTACCTTGGAAGATGTGGCTGATGAGGAGGAAGCCAATCACAGCTGGGAAAAGCCTTGAAATTTATAGCTTGTCTCTACATCCCATTCCTTCTCTGCCATAATTTGGTCAAGGAGTCTCATTCTCCAGCCATCACTGAGCCAACTACTGCCATGCTTTCACAGCCAAGATAGACCATGTCCCTTCAAACTATGTGCTAAAACACACCTCTCATCCCTTCAATTGCTTCTTGTCAGATATTTGGTCACAATAATGAGAAAAGTAACTAAAACCTGTGCTAATGATATAAAGCCCTTTGCAAAGTGAAACAGGTTCAAGATACTACTAGATTCTTAATGCCACAATCAGATAACACTATTGCTCTTGCTAGACTGGTGGGTTAGACATTCAATAGCCCAGTAGCTAGTTCATCTCTTGTGAGTGGAAGCACCTGTCGTGTATGTGAATAAATTCTGCAACTCTGCCCTGGCTATTACTCCATTTACCATTTCATTGTGATGGCATCAGGGTAGAATGTGACAAATGATTGAGTCACAGTATACGTACTATTTAGAGCCTTTCCTGCTGGTGGATGTCCTCAGGTAGGCAATGACAAATGACACAAAAAGATCATCCTAATTTTTTTCTGTGTCTAATCATAGAGATTATCCACATGCTCAAACTTCCAGTGTTTCCTCCTCACAGGCCTTGACCAACTCAGGTCATTTTACAGTGCCCATAAAACTATTTTTACCTCAGACAACTTTCTTATACATGAAACTGTTGAGCAGATGCACTGCACTCTTTATTTCAGAGGTACTACTCAGTAGCATTATATTGCAACTGTACGTTGTTTCAGTGTGTGTCATTGTGAGGTTAAAGCTTATGGGACAGGAATCCTGGATTCAGAGGTATATTGAGCATATGTCAGCTACCAATCTGCTTATCACACTAGATGGAGCAAAAAAATACAGGGAATACCTTGTCTTCTGTTAGCATGAGCTCAGAAATTGGGAGTTGGCTTGCTTGTCAGCACACTCCTTTTCTGAATATGCCTCACAAGTTGGGATGACATAAAATGGCATGGAGGTCTAGGATTTGCCATTGGAAGGTTATGTCACTTGCTGTAGAGGCTTCCTGCCCCAGACCTATTGAAGCTACTGGCTGTGTGGAAATAAACATATTTTTCACAGATTTGCACCACCTGATGTGTGTGTGCCCCCCCCCCCACCAGGGCTGTTGCTGTGCATGTGCTCTTTTTAGCCAGCTTGATTATGGGGCCATAAACCCCACAGCTAGCACTTCACCTCATTTGGTGGTGGGAGCCAGCAGCTCTGCAACTGCATGTTCAGCCATGAGACCATCAGTCCCAATGCTACATGTTTGGTTACCAGGCAACTAGCCCTGAGTGTGTGCCCTCTTCAGCCTGTTCAAATTTGGGGTGAGCAGTCCCACAACTAGAATCTTTGAACAGGGACCTTAAGCAATCTGGTGAGTATTGAGCACATGAACCCCTGCAAAATTGGGGAATCTACCTCTAGAGAGTCTCTCCTTCAGGCTAAGCAACTTTTGGACATTGTCCTCCAATTTGCTCCTGTGCATTCTGCTATGAATCTTTTCTTCTCCATTGTGACAATTCTCCTCCTATGTTTGGGCCAGAAACAGATTAATATCTCTGAGATATTACAAGATAAAATAAAAAATGAAAGTGAAAATATCCTTCCCTCTACTAACTCTGGTGATGCCCCTGTGAGTGGTACCCATGAGGACCTAGAACCAGAAACCATCCACTTGACAGATCTTGAGGACTTTCAGGATTCTGCTCCTTCCTGTAAACCCCATCCCTCTTCTGGATATGCCTCTACTGAACCCATGGCTGCCCATTTGGCTTCCTCAAACCTGGGACATCCTCTGTCTCCTCATGACTCTGTGCTCAGTGGGTTCATGCATGGGATACCACCACTAAGCCTTTCACCCCCATTTAGAGGCTTTTCATGTTATCATTGTTCCTAACCCACTCTGCCCGCTGTTGTGGTATTCTACAACTCAAACACCATCAAGGACCTCTGCAAAGTCATTTCTAGAAATGGTCCACACTCTTCATACGTAGAGAGCCGCTTAGACACCTTTTCCTTGAGAATCAACATCTCTCATGATTGGAAACACCTGGCCTGGACTGTCTTAGTGTCCAGTGATTTCTTAAAATGGAAGACTTTTTAAAAAGAATATTATCAATGTGAACAACAGGCAGGGCATAACTGCTCTATTGGAGTACAAATTTCTAAGCATCAATTCCAGGGGGAAGGCTGGTTTTGAAGGGATCTGGTAGACCAAGCCCATGGGCCCCACCCCCAAGATGTTCGATCAAGTGAAGTCCTGGAGACAGCCCCCTTTCTTGGTGGTGGTGGTGGTGGGGGGCTCCGCCTCCTTTTCTCAACTGCAGCAGCAGCCAAAGAAGGAGGACTTTACTCAGTTCCTAGGTTACTGAGGCAGTAGAAGGGAAGGTCTCCCATAGCGAAGCCCATGAGGCCTTAATTAAGGAACTGGTATATGAGGGTGGTAGTGACAATTATAAAACAGTCATCTTGCAAATTTGCTCTAAACCACTTAAGGACTGGATAATAGCTACTCAAAATGCTTCTTATATGAGGGCTTTGGCACAGCCTTTACTTTGGCCCTGCACCACCCCAGGAGATGGTCCCAAATGTTGGGGGTGTGGTCAAATTGGTAACTTGCAAGCAGCCTGCCCTTTTTCTTTTCTTTTTTATTTATTTATTTATTTTTATTTTTTATTTTTAAGGGATTCTACAATATAATGACACAGTTGTTTGCAGATAACACTGATGTTACTCAGTATGTCATACAATTAGGTAATTGGTTCATTTTGCAAGTATCTATGTCCAAATTTTGAACAACCCAAGGTTCCCATAGTCCAGTTGGAGAAGCTTGGACTCCTGATTGATCAACATGCCTGTGCATACAAGCCTACCCTTTTTCAGCTGCAGTTCCAGCCCAAGCCAGGAGCACCAAGCACTCATCCACACCTTGTCCAAAGTGTCAGAGGGGATTCCACTGGGCCTGGAAATGCTGCTTTGAATACACTAAGAAAGGCACCCCTATTAATGAAGCTTTAAATTCCACCCAGAAGCAGCCTCTAACTGGGAGGAAAGGGACCCAGAACCCTGTCAATCTTGTCTCCCTGCCTCAAACCAAATGGGAATCAAAGGAGTAAGGATCTTTTGGACAGTCCCTCTTGTGGATTAGCCCCACATACAAATATACATAGGGATTAAGCCTTTGAAATGTTTATTGGATACTGGAGCAGATGAGCCATCATTAGGGAGGAGGAGGTCTAGAAAGGATGGAAAAGAACCAAAGGGCCTTTGGTCCAAGGTGTGGGAGGAAATGTGGCATCTAAGACAACTACCCAACCTATGGTGTGGAGAGACTTAGATGGGGGATAGGGGACTATTAAGCCCCTAATTATGCCTGGCCTGCCTCATAACTTATTAGGCAGGGACTTGCTTAATGTCTCAGGGGTGATCCTAATTACAGACAATAAAGTCTCTTATAATTCAGTGGTAGACTCCCAGGTCTGAGACCAAGGCTCCCAGTACCCCAATTCTAAGGGCCACTGTTGTGCCATCACCTATTAAGCTAGAAAGAATGACCTCAACACCATCTGGGTGGAACAGTGACTATTTCCCTCATTTAAACTTATAGCTTTCAAGTCTTTAGTTGCTGAGCAGGGCATATTGAACTTTCTTTTAGCCCCTGGAACACCCCTGTCTTTGTTATTTAAAAGAAGCAGCAGGGGAAGTCTCCTATGCTTCATGACCTCAGGGCCATTAAACTATAATGAAAAAAATGGAAGGGCTCTCAGCTATCCAGGTGGGCAAATACATTGCCAATCTTGATATTAAAGCTTGCTTCTTTTCTAGTCCTGTGCACCCTGAGAACAGACCTCACTTTGTATTTATTGTCTTTTGTAGGAACCACTCTCCCCCATGGAGAGATATCAATGGAACGTCCTGTGACAAGGCTTGAAAAAGAGCCCCACAATATGTTAGGTTTTTGTTGGTCATGTTCTAAAAAGGTTCTCTAAATCCTAGGGTTAGATGTCACCTAGTACATGGATGGTGATTTCCTAGGTCATTGTGACAGGACATTCCTCAACACCCTACTCCCGCAAGTCTTAGTGGCCCTTAAGGCTGCCCGTTTGAAGGTATCCCAGGAGAAAATTCAACTTGCCCCTCCCTTGGGAGTTAAACCCCATGGACTAAAGACTAATGCTCTTTGGCAGATGGTCATTACTCGTTATTTTCCCTCTGGCCATCTGCAGATATGTATTTCCACCATGTAATGGCAACCCCTATGACAGAAGCATTTGTGGACACAGTTTGGACACATTTGCTTTTCTGAATATTGATTATTGGCATCCCATAGCAATTAAAAGCTGATAATTGCCCAGCATATACCAGGGTCCAGTTTAAATGCTTCTGTGCTTTCTGAAATATCTCTCACATAACTGGTATTCCTTATAATCCCCAGGGCCAAGGCCTTGTTGAAAAAATACATAAAATTTTCAAAGAACAATTACAAAACCAGAAGTGGGGGTGGCCTGTACCTCCTCCCCCCCATGATGCACTATGCAGAGCACTCTTTACTATGACTTTGCTGTCAATTTTGAAACAGTACATGATAACTGCAGTCCACAAGCATTGGAGCCCCCTGACAAGCCTTGATGAGGCACTGTTGGTACTATGGTGAGATCCAATATCAAGAAAATAGAAGAGCCCAGGCCCACTGCTAATAATGGGAATAGGGTTTGCCTGTGTTTTCCCATAGGTGGATCCCTACCCCATCTGGATTCCAGCAAGAAGCATTGTTTTTGGACTGCAAAGGATGGATCAGGACCCACTGGCAGAAAAGCTGGTTTGACTGAAAATTCAGGAAAGTAGAAGAAACCCAGGGGAATGCCACTCCACTGGAGGACAACACACAGGTTGATATGTGGGAACCTCAAGCACTGGAGACACATGCACAGAGCCAGAGGCCATCTGGGATGGTACCAGCCATGGGTCCACTATTGTTGGCCCTCGTATGTGCTGCCCTGATGACCAATAGTGCGGAAGACCAGGTATCACAGGCAGCATGGGCACATGTGTCCAACCGGCCATTTCTGGAGGCATCCTCTTGGGCTAGTACCCTGCCTCTGAGTTTTGGCAATGATTCTGCCCTTAATCCATCCACAGATCCTACCTTACAAATTGAAACAGCACCTTATAATCAATCTATCCTAATGGGGAGCAGCCCTCTCTGTTTCCAGGTTTTACTCAATATGGTATTAATTCTCTATCAGGCTTGCCTGATGGCTCCCTTTGTGTTCCTCCTAACTAACTCTTCACCTGAACTGGTGGAACAAAGAAATTACCATAGCCATATCTCTAATGGTATTATACTCCACAATGCTACTGACTTTATTTATATCCTTAGGACTCCAGCAGTCATATGGCTGCTGGTGAATCTGACCACATCTTGGGAAGAGCAGAGCAAGCTGGAGCATGTGGTTACCCTCATCATCACAAAAAAAGGGTCACAGAGGCTATCTTAGCTACAGGACCAGTTGCCTCAGGAGTATCAATTGCAAACACCCTACAAACTGCAGCCACACCCTTTAGCAGGAAAATTCCCGATAGCAAAAACTGACTCAACTTTTATTTTATCAGCATGTTTATGTATGCAAACTTCCCCAGTTGGACTTGGGGACCCTGTGACACAACCAGATTATTTCATTCTCTGATGACTTGTACAAGAATTGGACATAGATGCTTGCTAATTGGGTTCATATAGACATTGTTTATTATTTTTGCAAAGTGGTCATGGCCATTTGGGCCAGAAGAAAAAATACACACAGGCAGGCTGATGAAGTTGCAGTGTCAGATATCTGCCCTCAAGACAATATTTATACAGAATCACATTAAATAACCCTCTGACAAAAATAATGCCAAAAAACATCTTGAGGGCTATGTATCTTCACAAAATGACTCACATGAGAGAGGATTATGGGAATCCCCAAAAGGCATGTAATCTGTTATATAAGTATTTTGTCTCAAGAGGTGATGCTGTAATATGTTTCTGGTCTTAAGACCAGAAAAATTCACTGATGAGGTAGATGCCTGAATCTTCATAGCATTCATGTTTTCCCATCATGGTTGCCCTTATTGCCATAGCTTTAAAGACACTTGTCACTTTCTTTTTCTTGTCCTCTGTTTCTCTCTAAGATAATACCATGAAAAATAGTTATTTTACATAGTTATTTTTATATAGTTATTTTATGCATGTGTATATGTGTGCATTTGTGTGTGGTTGTAGGAATAGGAGTTTGCTTGGCTTGAAGCAGGAGGACTGCAAAATTCTGTCCCAGGGCCCCTTCATGAAGTCCCAGCAGGCAGCCTTTCCTGCCTCACCTACTTCTGTAAATTCCTAATCCTGTAGGCCTCTTCCTTTGATATATTGAGCAAAGGTGTCAAACCTCCAGTTTACTGTTTACACAAACAGTAAACTCCAGTAGCTTGGTTGTCCCTGGTAGGAGCCAAGATGGCTCGCACTTCCCTTCTCCTTATTTCACACCCTACTTATTTCAGACCCTCTTCCTTGCCCAGAGCACAGTAGCCTTCAATATATAGCCTTACTGAAAAATAAAACTGAGATACTTTTCTCCCGGCTCTGTGTGTGTGAGTCTGTTTATTTTCCTTTGGTGATCTCCTGCGGCTTCCCCTCCCCCCTCCTTGCCAGAGCAAAGCCTAGAGGCTATCGGCCTGCAGGCAGGGGACAGTCCTGGAGATGAGCCAAGAAGGGAAGAACAGCGTGTGGAAAGTGGTCACACATGACACAAAGACATTGAGCAACAACTGGTGCCCAATGTGGGACTTGATTGTCCACTAAAGGAAGAAGGAAAAAAGGTATTACTCAGGCTCTCTCTCAGCCCTTGTTTTCCCCCATGTGAGGAAAAATCTCAGAGAGTTTTCCCATAGACACAGGGATATAGCCGCCCTGATGCAAGATTAGGGCAGCTCACTACCAGCTATGGTCTATCTCCATGGAATTTAACTCTTTTTCCATGAGAGATTAATCTTTGAATCTGCTTTCATTCTGTCTCCTCTATATGGCCAGCTCAGTACATCTCCATGGATTCACTCTTCCCATGAGATTAGTCTTTGAACTGTCTCTCTTTCCCTAACCACTAACATTTCCTATCTCTCTTTATCATGGATAACAAACAGACACATGAAAAGACCCACAGGCTAAGAAAATAAAAATGCTCTTCAAGAGACAAGAAGTTAAAATTTCTACATGGGAAGCTGCCTCCTTTTGGAGTGAGACTCTTAATATTGCCCTGCAGATGTCCCCTGCAGACTTATGGAATTCAGAATCCTGGATGCATGTGGCACAGAAAGCTAGACAGCAAGAAAGTGCTGTCTAACATCTCTCACATTCTTGCCACTATTAGCCATGGTGAGACAATGCTTAGGGCCTTCTCACCAAACCACACCAGGAAAGGAAAACAACAAAATTAAGTCACAGACCCCATCCTCCCATGAACCTGCTAAAACTCCCCTCGATAGCCCCAATAAAATTCCCTCGGAAAGCCCCCAAGCTCCAGACCCAGTAAAAATAGAACAGGATAATCAAAACATCCAAGTGGCTAGCCTTAACCTTTCCCGTAATTATCAGCCACTTCTTCTCAAGGGGCCAGGAGCACCTTCACCTTCAACTTCTTCCCTCTGGTACAGAACAACTGTGCCAGACTTGGGACATCCCAGATCTTCAATTACAGGTGTTCCTCATTAACGTGGCTCCAAATCATGGTCATCATCTAAACTGGTACCTCTACCAGGCAAGTGAGTTGAAAGAACTCAGGCAAGCAGTTAGAGAGGATGGTGTCCAGGCACCATGGACAAAGTCCATTTTCCAGAGCTTTTGTGCTTTTCTTAACACTCCCCAGGACTGGAGAGATATCTGTAGATCTTCACTTCCAGGTCCACTATTCTTACAATGGGAAGCACTGTATAGAGACCAATGTCTCCAACAGGTTTGGAGAAATCAAGGGCAACCTATTATAGACTGGGGTTATGAACAGCTCTTTGGAGAAGGAGATTTTAGCACAGGAACACAGCAGGCTGGACTGGCCCCAGGGTGCATTGACCAGGTTTGCCTTTTCACTGTACAGACCTGGGATCAAATTACACCACTGTGCTGGATAGCTTTAGTGTCAACTTGCCACACCTGGGTTGAGGGAGCCTCAATTGGGGAATTGGCTCCATTGGGCTGGCCTGTGGCCACATCTTTGGAGTATTGTCTTGGTGGCCGAGCAGTGTGGAAGGGCCCAGCCCACAATGAGTGGTGCCACCCTGGGCAGGTGGTTGTGTATGGTATAAGAAGGCAGGCTGGGCATGAGCCAGGGGAGAAAGCCAGTGAACAGCATTCCACTATGGCCTGTGCTTCAGCTCCTGCCTCCAGGTTCCTTCCCTGAGTTCCTGCCTTGGGCTCCTTAAGTGATGAACTGTGACCCAGGAGACGTAAGCTAAATAAACCCTTTCCTCCTCAAGTTGGTGTCTGTCAGAGTGTTTTGTCACAGCAATGGAAGAGAAACTAGAAGAGAAAATGATACCGAGAGTGGGGTATTGCTATGACAGACCTGACCTTGGTGTTTTGGGGAAGGATTGTGGAGGCATTTGGAACTTTGGACTGGGAAGATCACTGAATGCCTAAAGATCGTTTGCTGTGGGCGTTGGAGCAGTTTTGCTGAAGAGTTGTAGAAGATGGAGGCCTGGCTTGTGAAACTTCTAGTTTCAAAGGGGAGCAGAGATCATTAGGACTGTGTAATCTGTGGGTTCTGGTCACTGGGGCTGAAGAATCACCTGTAATAACAAGAGATCCGAACCTGAAGTGAAATATTTGTTGTACTGGAACAATTGATGCTGGTTAGCTGGGGCTGAAAAATCAGCTGTAAGTAACAAGAGACCAGCATCACTGTGGTGAAATCTTCTGGGAAGAATTTCTTCAGGGTCAGCACATAGAAGCTGTGATCCAGACGGGGCCTGAGCCTCCATCTCAAGCCAGAAGCAGGACTTGGTAGTGTGTAAGAGTCTCCTATAAGGTTCTGGTGTTGAAATTTGAGGGGGTCACAGAGAGCAGCTGAGGCTTGGCACTCTGAGAGGTTAGGAAAGACCATTGGTGGAAGTGCACCTCAGTTGCAGTGGAGACACCAGGATTGCAGGGGTCATGGAGAGAAACTGAGGCTTTGCACCAGGAGAGGTCAGAAGAGACCATTGGTGAAGGTGCTACCTCAGTTTCAGTGGTGACCCCAGCTTTTTGGAGATGCCAGTACCATGGGATGACCACCAAAAGCAGCGGCAGGTGTGGAATGGAGTCAGCCTGGGCCTGTGAGATGAGCTGTGTGTGCCACAGATGGCAGAGTCAGAGAGGGGGAGCTGCTGAAACCCTTTGGAGCCCAGAAGAACATGAGTGAGTCCCAGGTGTCCAGCCTTGAGCTACTTTGCTGGACTTAGGTTTTGTTTGATAGTGCCTGATTCTTCCCTTTGAAATAAGACAGTTCTTGTTTTGGATTTTACAGCAACCCACAGTTAAGAGACTTTTAACAGACTGTGCACTTTTAAGTGTTTGGACATTTTAAGGACTGTGGGGCTTTTAAGGTTGTACTGACTTAGGTTGTGATTAATGTTAACATCATACTTAGGAACTGGAAAGGTGGTGGTTTAATAGTGATGTGTTTTGTGTCAAGTTGACAAGAGGTCAATTGTGCTGGATAGCTTTAGTGTCAACTTTCCACACCTGGGTTGAGAGAGCCTCAATTGGGGAATTGGCTCCATTGGATTGGCCTGTGGCCACATCTGTGGAGTATTGTCTTGATGGTTGAGCAGTGTGGAAGGGCCCAGCCCACAATGAGTGGTGCCACCTTGGGCAGGTCGTTGTGTATGGTATAAGAAGGCAGGCTGGGCATGAGCCAGAAAGCCAGTGAACAGCATTCCTCCATGACCTGAGCTTCAGCTCCTGCCTCCAGGTTCCTTCCCTGAGTTCCTGTCTTGGGATCCTTAAGTGATGAACTGTGACCCAGGAGATGTAAGCTAAATAAACCCTTTCCTCCCCAAGTTGGTGTTGGTCAGAGTGCTTTGTCATAGCAATGGAAGAGAAACTAGAACAACTACCCACTGAATCCCAGGCCAGATCCTTCTCATTATTTCCTAGGCAAAAACCTGAGGAAACCCTGTCTGACTTTATCTTAAGAACTAAATGCAGCCTAGAGAGAAAGATCCCCAACTCTGCAGTCAGAGAAATGCTCCTAAAAATATTTTTTGGGAAGGAATGAATTTTGAATGCAAACAAGTGTACCAGAGCTTAAAAGATGACCATTTTGACAGATGGATAGTGGCAACTCACAACATGGGCACAGCCTCCCACAAAGCTAATTACCTAGCTCAAGCCTTTGCAGCTACTGTCACCACAAATGAGAAATGTTTTAACTGTGCAGGCAGAGGTCATTGGAAAAGACAGTGCCTAGAAGCACCAGTCTCTCCTGGAGGGCCTTCTGAATGCCCCCCATGTATTCTCTGCCCCTGGTGTAAAAAAGCATACCATGGATCATATTTACCCATTAATAGCACCCACTAATATCAATCTGCTAGGGCGAGATATTTTGGAGGCTTTGGATGTGGTTATTGCCACTCCAAATGAGATCAACCATGCCCAGACAGACCATTTAACTGGGAGAAAATGCCTCCAACATCTCAGCAAGAAGCAGTCCCAATCCTGAGGGTAACTGCAGAGTATGCTCTCCCTCATCTGGACTAGAAGTAGGATGATCCAGTCTGGATTGAGCAGTGGCCCTTACCAGGGGAGAAATTACAAGCTTTCCAAGACTTAGTCAAGGAGCAATTTTCACTGGGACACATCCGTCAATCTTGCAGTCCCTGGAACAGCCTTGTGTTTGTCATAAAAAATGGCAACATGAGGTTGGCATCTCTTACAAGACCTGTGAGCCATTAACAGAACTATGCATGTATGGGGGTCTCCACAAAGGGGTCTCCCCCTTGCCTCTCCTATCCCAGCTAACATTCCTCTGCTAATCTTAGATATCAAAGACTGTTTCTTTTTAATTCCCCTCCACGCTGATGATTGTAAGTGGTTCACTTTCTCAGTCCCTACAATTAACAACTCAGGTCCTGAAACTCATTATGAGTGTACTGTCCTGCCACAAGATATGGCCACCAGCCCAACACTCTGCCAAGAGGTGGTAGTGGTGGCCCTTAAGCCCTACACGGAACAAGGTCTGCAAGTCTTCTATTATATGGACAATGTTTTAGTTTGGGACAAATTATCAACTGACCTGGCAACTTTAAAGGACAGGCTTGTACCAGCCTTAGAAGCTTTTGGATTTAAAATAGTCCATGCTAAGGTTCAAATGATTCCCCCAATTGATTTCCTAGGCACTAAAATTTCTCTCACAGCAGTGAGGCCACTCAAACTTGTAGTCTCCCTTCCTCTCACGCTCACACTAACATCCCTTCAGTCTTTCCTAGGAAATCTTAATTGGCTCTGCCCATGGCTGTCAATCCCCACAACAATGCTACAGCCTCTGTTTGATCTTCTTTGAGGCGACAGGAACCCAGCTTCCAAGTGAAAGTTCACAGCAGAAGCTTCAGAAGCTCTAGCTGAAGTCAACCGAGCTCTCCAGAGCATGGCTTTAGCATGTTTTACACCATCCCTTCCTGTACAGTTACTTATTTTTAACACCCCCATGCTCATAGGGGCTTTTTACCAATCCATGGGAGTACTAGAGTGGCTGCACACACCCATAGGGGAAACTCCCAGGCTGTTAACTGAAATGGATTCTTTAGCCACCATGATAAGAAATGGGAGGTAGTGTTTCCTGCAAACACTGGGGAAGGAGCCTGATGTCATAGTGATGCCCTCCTCCCTCTTGGTTATCCAGTGGCTGATGGGAAATCTTGTTCATATAGCCATAAGCCTCATGGGATTTCCAGGACAGATAGAAAATCACTACCCTAACGACAGGTGGGTCTCTGCTCTCCCATTGCTAAACTGGCTTCCCCCTTTCTTTTCCAAGATGCACCTATAAGGCAGGCCACATCTGTTTTCACAAATGGAGGGAAGTGAGGGGCTGCAGCCATCATTTATGACAACCTGGATCAAGCTTCTCAGATCCTGTATTACCTGCTTCCTGACCATTCTTCACAGTACAAGGAACTCTATGCTGTTTATCTAGCTCTCAAAGAAACCATTAGGCCTCTCTTCTCAGACAGTATCTATGTGATCAATATGCTGCCCTGGCTATCAAGATCCTTTGTCTGATTAGACAAACATCCCCTCTCCCCCCTTCTCATTGGTGTTTTATCCCTCTTACAGAATAGGAGCTACCCTCTCTTCATACAGCACATCTGTGCCCAAAGCCTCCTGCCAGAGCCTCCTGCCAGAGCCTCTCTCTTCTCTCTGAAGGCAACTCTTGCAGACCGAGTCTCCACTACAGGGATCTATGTCCTGTCCCTCTCTGAAACAGAAAAATTCCACTCTATCACCCATGTTAACCTAAAGGGCCTTTGCGCTCACTTTCCTGATATTCCCTCTGCCCATCTTTAGTGAATCCTTATAACTTGTTCCTCCTGTTCTGCTCTAATTAAAACACCTGTGCTACAGGTTTGGGGGATTAACCCCAGGGGATTAAAAGCTAATGCTCTCTAGCAAACTGATGTTACACACACAGCTTCCTATGGAAAACAAGTGTCTTTGTCACCATGGACACTTATTCCAAATTTATTTGGGCTACTGAGAGAGAGAGAGAGAGAGAGAGAGAGAGAGAGAGAGAGAGAGAGCCAAGAACCTCACTGCCAACCTCCTTTCTACCTTTGCTACCATGGGCATTAAAATGGACAATGGGCCAGTATTTGCTAGCTCTCATTAAATCTTTTTGTCAGTTATGGAATATTACACATCATACAGGTATCCCTCATAACCCACAGGGACAAGGCATCATTTAGTGGACCCATCAGGTCCTAAATAATCAGTTATTAAAACAAAAGGTGGGTAAATACCCTCCTAACATCAAGCTGGCCATGGAATTTGCAACTCTAAACCTCTTTAACATTTACAGGGATTCAAAATGTCCAGCCATAGTCAGACATTGGCAGACACCAAGCACAATTCCTCAATACTTGTCCAGTGGAAAGATCCCCTAGACAATCAGTGGAAAGGACCTGATCCACTGTTAACAACTGGGAGGGGCTTTGCTTGCATTTTCCCACAGGATTGTCTGAGACCCATTTGGATTCCAGCCAGAAATGTCAGATTCATCCCCACCAACCAAGAAGATGGCATACCTGTCGCTCATGGATGGAAAGAAGAAGAGAAAGAGGAGGCCACTTTCCTAGAACCCAAATGACATAACATGGAAGAAACTTGACCAATTCCTCACTTCTGCCAAGTCCATGTGTCCCCATTCAGTGCCCCTGTCTGCCATCCTTTTGACTGCTCTCATAATAGTTTAAGCTAATTCTGTCTCTGCCCAGCCCACGAACAGGCCACTGACTTAAATCCATGTTTGGGGTTTTTTTTTTGTCAGAGAAATTTGGGATGAAGGGAAACACGGTAATTGTTTTGGGTTTTTTTTTTTTTTTTTGGTCTTTTCGAGACAGGGTCTCCCTGTAGCCCCAGGTGTCCTGGAACTCACTCTGTAGTCCAGGCTGGCCTTGAACTCACAAAGATCTGCCTGCCTCTGTCTCCCAAGTGCTAGGATTAAAGGCATGCACCACCACGCCCGGCCTGGAATCAGGTAATTGGAACCAACAGTTGCCCTGTACAAGGCTGCAGCATGGCAGTCATAATCCCTGTGTTTCCTAATTCAACATCTACCTCTCAGGCACCCTTATATCTGCTTCCCCTATCTTAACAAAGGACAATGTTTACAGGAAGTTCACACTTATGATGGTTGCGGATTCTGGTTTCGCAGGTTGGAAAACTTTTACAGCCCAAGGAGTCTGTTCCGGATTCAAAATAATGGGTTTGAGCCAGGTGTGGTGGTGCACGCCTTTAATCCTGCCACTTTGGAGGCAGAGGCAGGCAGATCTTTGTGGTCAAGGCCAGCCTGGTCTACAAGCGAGTTCCAGGACAGCTGGGCTACAGGAACACTGTCTCGAAAAGACAAAAAAAAAAAATAATTAATAATAATGGGTTTGAAATTAACATACAGGAACCCTGGATTGACCACTGGAGGACTGGGGTGCAGGGAAAACTCTACTCTTACAATAATGCCAGGTACCCTCTGGCAGATCACCATACCTCTCACCAGCTTGTCTTAGCTCCTCATCCCATTCTCACTCAATCCCACATTCTGTTACAGGAATCCAAAATGGAAGGAAAGCTGCAGTCTACTGTAATGTGGCCCCAATACATTGAATATGCTCAAGATCTCCTTAATTATACAATCCACCCCAATGTTTCCCAATTTTTTTTTCTGTGCATCTCTCACCACCCCCAACCCCCTTCTCACTGCCATTCCTTCTAATGCCTCTTTACAGGAATTGGCCCCCTTGGAGACAGATTCAGTGTTTCATGATATTTCTCTCTTTGACTGACTCACTACACTTCCTATTTGTTTAGTGAGACCTGCATCAGTCCCAGACCCCAGGTGCCTCCGAAGTGTTCCTCTCAACAGGACAGAACCCTGTGTATCAAATCCCCATTCTTTCTCTGGTGTGATGGCACCGCATCCCTCTGTGCAAATGCTACTGATTCTGGAATTTGTTTGCCCATAATTATCACTCCCTAGCTCTTCCTTTATGAGAAGGAGGAAGTCGCTTGGATGCTGTGACCAGACCCAGAACATCAAAAGAGAGAGATATTCATGTGACTTCAGTACAGCCTAGGCATCATTCTCTCTATGGCAGCTGTGGCTGGAACTGCAGGCAGAGCCTTAGTGAGGGTTTATAGCATGGAAGCAGACTTCCAAAATAAGCTTGATGAGGCAATGGTGTCCATGATGAATAGCCTCGAATTGCGCTAGAGATAGATATCTTCTCTGGCCAAGGTGCTGATGCAGAACCGAGCCCTGGACTTGTCAACTTCAGAAAACGGGGGAACCTGTGTGTTTCTGGGAGAGGAATGCTGTTTTTACTTAAATGAGTCTGGTATTGTCGAGCAAAATGTTAAAACCCTAAAAGACCTCAGGACAGAACCCGTGAAAGATACTCCCCATAAGTTTCTGTCGCATGGTTTTCCAACCCCTTAACTAACTGGTTGCTCCCTTGGCTGGGACCCCACCCTAGGAGTTCTTCTGACTATTGCACCCTGTGATGTCCAGTTTATCAAAAACCAAATCAATACACTCACTGAGATCATGGCCAAGACTGTTTTGGTTCAATATCAGACCATTCCTGAGGCTCTTCCAGAGGACTATGACAATACTGCTCCATTTTATTTAAAAAAACAAACAATAGAAATAGGAATTTGTTTGTCTCAAAGCAGGAGGACTGCTTCTGCCCCGGGGCCTCATGAATCCTTAGATGTATTGAGCAAAGATGTCACACCTCCAGCTTACTGTTTACACAAACAGTAGCTCCAGAAGCTCAGTTGTCACAGGTAGGAGCCAAGATGGCTCGCACTTCCCTTCTTCTCATTTCACAGCCTCCTGCCCCCACTTCCTTGTCCAGAGCACAGTAGCCTTCAATACATAGACCAAACTGAAAAATAAAACTGAGCTACTTTTCTCCCAGTTCTCTGTGTGTGAGTCCGTTCATTTTCAGTTTACCCTCTCCACTCCTTGCCAGAGTTAAGCCTAAGACTGTTGGCCTGCAGGCAGGGGACAGCCCTGGAGCTGAGCCAAGAAGGGAAGAGCAGTGTGTGGAATGCAGTCACATGTGACTCAAAGACATTGAACAATAACATGTGGTTGTCACAGAACCAGAATTGGCTGGTCCTCTGGACCTAGAATTACAGACTGTTGTGAGCCATCATGTGGGTGTGGAAATCTAAACCTAGGTCCTTTTCAGGAGCAGCAAGAACACTTAACCTCTGTGCCATCACTCTAGTCCCCAATGTTACCTTTCAAAATGGACCCTATAATATTTTTTAGGAAGCCTAAATAGTCCAAGCAGATTTGAACTATTTTACAAAGGTAGGAGTATTAGTATACCTTTGGTGAAAGACTTTAAATATTTAACATGGTTTCCTCTATTGAGTATGAAAGCTTATCCTCTTCTGATTATTTTCAAAGTCAAATGCATGGAAAACCAGTGTGTTCTTGTCATTTTCCTAAGGTGATGTTAATCTTCTCTAACAAGGATAACACCTATGCACAGTGGTTGCAATTGTGGTTATGATTTGTTTATTTATAATAGCATATTATAATTTCTGGGATATTATAAATTCTGGGATTAGTTATTGTTCTAGTTTGTCTTCCATTGCTGTGACAAAACACTCTGACCAACACCAACTTGGGGAGGAAAGGGTTTATTCAGCTTACATCTCCTGGGTCACAGTTCATCACTTAGGGAGCCCAAGGCAGGAACTCAGGGCAGGAACCTGGAGGCAGGAGCTGAAGCACAGGCCATGGAGGAATGCTGTTCACTGGCATGCTCATGCCAGCCTGCCTTCTTTAGTTTACACAACAACCTGCCCAGGGTGGCACCACCTATTGTGGGCCGGGCCCTCCCACACTGCTCGACCATCAAGACAATACTCCACAGTGTGGCCACAGGCCATCCAATGGAGCCAATTCCCCATTGAGGCTCCCTTACTCAACAGGTGTGTCAAGTTAACTAAAGCTATCCAGCACAATTGACCCTTGTCCACTTGACACACAAAACACATCCTATTAAACCACCACCTTTCAGTTTAAATGATGTTTATCATTAATCACAACCTAAGACAGTACAACCTAAAAACCACACAGTCCTTAAAATGTTCAAACACTTAAAAGCTCAAGTCCATTAAAAGTCTCTTAACTGTGGGCTGCTGTTAAAATCCAAAACAAGTACTGCTTATTTCAAGGGAAGAATCAGGCACTCTCAAACAAAACCTAAGTCCAGCAAGTAGCTCAAGGCTGGACACCTGGGATTCATCACGATCTTCTGGGCTCCAAAGGGTTTCTCAGCTCCCCCTCCTGACTCTGCCATCCACAGCACACACAGCTCATCTCAAAGGCCCAGGCTGACTCCATTCCACACCTGCTGCTGCTCTGGTGGTCGTCCCATGGTCCTGGCATCTCCAAAAAAGCTGGGGTCACCACTGAAACCTGAGCAGCACCGTCACCAATGGCCTCTTTGACCTCTCCTGGTGCCAAGCCTCAGCTTCCCTCCATGACCCCTGTAATCCTGGGGTCTTCACTTGCAACCGAGGTGCACTTCCCACAATGGTTTTCCTGACCTCTCACAGGTGCCAAGCCTCGGCTGCTCTCTGTGACCACCTCAAATTTCAACACCAGACCTATAGGGACTCTTACACACTACCAAGTCCTGCTTCTGGCTTGAGATGAGGCTCAGGCCCCTCTGGACCACAGCTTCTGTGTGCTCTACCCTGAAAGAAATTCTCCCAGAAGATTTCACCACAGTGAGGCTGGTTCTCTTGTTAACTTACAGCTGATTTTCAGCCCCAGCTAACCAGCATCAATTGTCCCAAGTAAAAAAGAGTTTCACTTCAGGGTTTTGGTCTCTTGTTATTATACAGCTGTTTTTTTCAGCCCAGCTGACCCGAACCCACAGTTCATTACACAGCCTGATGATCTCTGCTCCCCTTTGAAACTAGAAAACTTACCAAGCAGGCCTCCATCTTCTACAACATCTTTCAGCAAAACTGCTCCAATTTCCACAGCAACAATCTTTAGGCCTTCAGTGATCTTCCCAGCCCAAAGTTCCAAACGCCTCCACAATCCTTCCCCAAAACTCCAAGGTCAGGTCTGTCACAGCAATACCCCCACTCTCTGGTACCAATTTATGTTCTAGTTTGTCTTCCATTGCTGTGACAAAACACTCTGACCAACACCAACTTGGGGAGGAAAGGGTTTATTCAGCTTACATCTCCTGGGTCACAGTTCATCACTTAGGGAGCCCAAGGCAGGAACTCAGGGCAGGAACCTGGAGGCAGGAGCTGAAGCACAGGCCATGGAGGAATGCTGTTCACTGGCTTGCTATCCTGGCTCATGCCCAGCCTGCCTTCTTATACTGTACACAACCACCTGCCCAGGGTGGCACCACTCATTGTGGGCCGGGCCCTCTCAAACTGCTCGACCATCAAGACAATACTCCACAGATGTGGCCACAGGCCAATCCAATGTAGCCAATTCCCCAATTGAGGCTCCCTCAACCCAGGTGTGTCAAGTTGACACTAAAGCTATCCAGCACAGTTATTATAATGACAAAACTAGTGAATCAACTAGATCTCATTATGGGTACCATAATCTCTGTATCTTTCAAATGCTTAACAGTAGCATTATATTTATAATTTCATCTGTCATACAATTCTGTTTTATTCAGTGTTTTGACCCCGGGAGAGATCTTTAGAGGGTTCCACTTAACATCCCTGATATAAAACTCTTTCACATTAGAGCCAAAAAAAACAGATATGAAGTTTTGCTAACTATTAAGTATTCTTATTCCAGTAAGTGGGTATCAGAAAAAATGACCAGCCATCTGGATCTGTGTCAGCCATCGCGCACCTCAGGTATAACCCTTTCTTATCTTTTCATTCCACACTCTACTGAGACAGCCATGGTAGCATTTTCCTGTTCTATCAATCACTTTGGAACCTATCTCCAAAGGTCTTTGAAATATCTGAGTATTTCCCATTCTGTAGTTTACATTCATACAAGGAAATAGTCTTAGAGCCATTTATGGAAAAACCTGGGAGCACTGTTATCACACATACCTGCTGAGGTTTTCTAGGGTTGTTTATTCATGAAACTGGCTTCCTTTCTGTGAGTGTGTTTCAGGTTTTAAATTGGCCTAAGTTCTTATACATTAAAACATGGGACATCTTAGTAGAGAAGCCTCAGCTCTAATTATTTCTGATTTCTTTGGTTGCACAGATTGAGAGTGCCATAGTTGGCTCCTATGTTTTACCTTGGGAGACTATGTTGTACGCACTGTAGCTATAGCACTCAGTGAACCTGGCATCCTGGTTATCTCTTGATTCTCATATCTCATTACAATAACTGAGTCACTTGTGCTGACTGAACACTTCCCTCTACCCACTGCTATGCAGCACTGGTGTCACCCTCATTGGTTCCTCATCAGAAAACGGTTACTTAGGCATCTTCAGATGTATCTCCAGTGTGTGGTAGCCTTAAGAACTATTGACATATGGATAGAATTTTGAGGTTAGATGTTGCATTATATCTCATTAACATTTTGTCAAGAGAAAAAAACTCACTAAATTTGCAGTAATTATTGTAGATTTTTTTTTCTGAGAGTAAGGTTGCACAGGCTCATTGCTTCATGTGGATGCTTTCACAGTTACATGCACAAACTCAAATGCTTAAACCTGAAAACAACTCACTAAAATACATAACTGTTCATCTATAATGCTACAAATAAAAACTCAGTAAAATGAAATTCTCATTGCAAGTTTGCCATTGTAATATTGCCACAGCAATATAATAGTAGCCCTAACTTAACTAAAAATAAGGAATGGGCCTTGATCTCACAAACATCTGTCTGCTTCTGCTTCCTGAGTGCTGGAACTAAAGGCCTGAACTACTGCACTGGACCTATTTTGAGTGGTGTTTGAATATTTGTATATTTTGTTCACTCCCTGTATTATGTTGTTACTTTAATTCAAATTTTGAAAAAATATAATCTATAATCTCTTTTCCTAGAACTTCTTTTCTATTAGATTTTATTTATGACAAACACATGCATACCCACCTTGTAAATATAAAAAAAAATTAGTTTTGGTTGATTTCCTCTTGCTATACTGAATTTTAACTATTATTGAGTTCACTTGAATGCATATTTCTTCTGAACTTCAGGTCATTTGTAAATTAAAGGTTTATATGACATTTTCAATTTTTATTGATAACATTATTGAATAGGAAAGGCCCAGGGGCAGATCCCTGCACTTTAACTGCTTTGGGTTGATAAAAATCCATTAATCAATATTTTGGGTATGCAGCTGTTCAAACAGCATCGATCCACATAACTGTTCTCTCATCTACCCACATTTCAACTTGTCTGCAAGGAATCAAAAGGGTTTGTCAAATGTGCTGCATCAAATGCAAGATGCATTTCCTCAGCTACTTTTATGTAGTCCTAATCCTTACCCTTTGACTGATGACTTGCTGAGGGCCTCATTTAATATAATTTAATAATCATATCACAGAGATCAAGGACAGTCATTGCATTTATTTCATGAATGAGCAGAAGAGGTGAAAGGACTTGTCTTTGGTGTTTCGGCACCACATCACTTTGGTTCTGGGCATTTTGGACTTCCAAGGATATATCTAGAATGGCAAGTACATAAAAAGCGAATTGATGTATAGAGTTCAGAAAAATCATTTTATGCAAATTTCACTTTACTATTTTCATAGTGATGCCTGTTTTTCTATGTAATAATTCTATATTCTTGTTTTACTTAACAATTTATTATTATTATTAAAATGTTTTCAGAAAATAAATTCCCATTTAAACCACCTGCAGCCTGACCACACCCGCCACAGGCCCCACACATGCTGACCAGGCTGACAACCAGGGCCCCACCCCTTGGCTGCACAGATGGAGAGGTCACAAGAGGACTTGCTACAGTCCCAGTTCCGGGCCACCAGCCTCCCTAGGCATGGCTCATGTTGCCCAGCACCCAGGTCCTGAACCCCACCTAGAGGGTTCCTGGGAACTCCAGTTCCAGCTCTGCAGGTTCCACCATCTCTGCTTCTGGTCCCCAGTGCCCATCTCTGGATAGCCAGTTCCAGATGCCCTGTAGATACAGTTCCTGCTTACATGGATCGGGATCCACTGCAGGCACCCAGTTCCCTGTTCCTGGAGGCCAAGACATATGCCCACCCACACAGAGACCCACAACTGGACCAAAACTCTGTCTCTGGAGGACCTCAGGATCAGCTACCAGAGGCTCTACCTCCTGCTCCTGACAGATGAGACAGAGCTCCACCCACCTACCCTGAGGCCAGACTCCCACATAATCTACTTAGCAACCAGCATGTGAGACAGAAACCTAGATGCAAATTGGCTCTGGTGATGTTCAAGAATCCCAATCCACTAGGTAGGGAACACTTTGAGCCACTCTGCCAGCTCCAGGCTAAGCTTCCCTGGCACTGGACCCAGACCCAGATGCTTATAGCCAGCCCAGAGGAACCAGTAGTCTCCCTTCATGCTGTGCGAGGTTCAAGTTAACATGATTATTGGCTGGCTGGGGCCTCTGGAGAAGCTTCCAATTAGAAGGGTGAGAACTACCTAGTCCCTCCAGTACAAAATCAAAAGTAAAAACCTGAAGCCTAGACCATCCAGCCTTTCATAACCAGTAAGAACAAACCAAAGGCCCCTAAAGAAGATAAGCAAAGTCAGTCTTCAACTCAACTAAGAAACACATGAGATTCAAAACAGAATACAAACCATATGCAAAATCATAATGACGAAACAACATGAACAAGACAAATAATGTCCCCACTAAATACTACCACTCTGGTAGAAGATCCCCATGACTTTCTTCACAGAATTAGAACAAAATATTATAAAATGAAAATGGAAAAACAGAAGACCCCAAATATCCAAAGAAACTCTAAGCACAAAGAACAATGCAGGGGAGATTACCATACTGGACGCCAAACTATATTACAGGGCTATAGAAATTAAAACATTCTGGTACTGGCACAAACACAGAACCATAGATCAAGGGAACAAAATTGAAGATCCAAACTTGTGCACATGCAATTTCAGCCACCTCATATTTGACAAAGGGGCCAAGAAGACTCAATGGAGAAAAGATAGCATCTTCAGCAAATGGTACTGGCAAACCTGAATTATCACTTGCAGATGAATAAAACTAACCCCTATCCCTTTCACCCTGTACAAAAATCAACTCCAGATGGATCAAAGATCCACTTGTGGAACCAGAAACTCTGAAAATGGTAGAAGAAAACATTGACAGTAATTTACTAGATATAGGGGTAACAAAAGACTTTCTAAATCATACAGCAGTTGTCCAGGTAATAAGATCAATTGACAAGTGGGACTTTATTAAACTAAAAATGTTTCTGTACAGTGAAAGAAACAATAAAAGAAATAAGGACAAAACCCACCAAGTGGGAGGAAACCTTCACCAGTGACACATCTGACAGATGTCTAACATCCAGATTGTATAAATTACTCAAAAATGAAAAGATCAAGAAAACAAGTGACCCAATTGAAAGATGGATTAAAGAGTTGAACAGAGACTTCACAAAGAAGTAAAAATGGCTGAGAAACATATTAAAAAGTGTTCAACATCACTAGTAATTAAGATTTCATTTTACCTGGGCAAGACCTGCTATGATCAAGAAAACAAATGATACCAAATACTGGAGAGGTTGTGGGGAAAGGAGAACACTCATTTACTGCTGGTGGGAATGCACACTTGTGCAACCATTATGGAAAGCAGTGTGGAGAACTCTTAAAAGGCTCAGAATGAACCTACCACTTGAACCAGTCATACCACTTCTGGATATATACCCAGAACATTCATCATATTGCAGAGATACATGCACAACCAAGTTTATTACAACTCTCTTCACAATAGCAAAGAGCTGGAAGCAGCCCAAGTGTCCTTCAACTGATGAGTGGATAATGAAAATGTGGTACATCTACATGATGGAGTTTTATACAGTGGTAAAGAAAGATGACATCACGAAAGTGGCAGGTAATTGGATGGAACTAGAAGTCTTTATGATAAGTGAAGTAACACAGCCCCAGAAAGGCAAATGATGTATTGTTGTCCCTCATTTGTGGATCCTAGCACCAAATTCTTAAATGTAAGTCAAGCCTGATGGTAGTATTGATAAAACTTGAAGTTTATGCCTCTATTTTCCCAAGTTCTTGGATTTATGAGAAAGATTCTCTTCTTTGAAAGTACATTAAAACATATATCAACTTGCTATTTAACCTGGGAATGTAAAGTTATATTTATTTCTCCATGCATGCAAAATTACTGTTAAAATCTGAATCCCAAATGAGTTTTGGAATTAGCCTATAGCTTATTTTCAGACTCTGTCCTTTTGGTATGTATGTGGAGTTTATATATGTGTACTTTGGAGTAACATAAAATTAAAGGGAAAAACAACAAAAAATAGAAATAAAATAACTAAACTAGTATAATAAACTAACAATACATAATTGTATCTTACAACATAAATTTAAAATTCTATGTCTACTATAATTTCTGAACATTGACTACCGGCAAATCTATACTACCATGCTTTAAAAATAATGTGAAATTTGTCAATATTACTATAACGTGAGTTTGCCATTCACTTTCTTTCAAAATTCTCCTACCTATACAAAGTCTTTCAATGCTCTGTTATTTCTTAAATAAAGTGATGTTAATAAAGTCTTTATTAAAAAAAAAACCTGAGCCAGGTGTGGTGGCACATGCCTTTAGTCCAAGCATTTGGGAGGCAGAAGCAGGCAGATTACCATATGATTGAGACCAGCCTAGTCTACATAGTGAGTGACAGGCCATCTGTGGCCACAGGGAGACCCTGTCACAAAAGACCAAGATAAATAAATAAATAAATAAATAAATAAATAAATAAGCTGAAAGGAGGCAGCAGAAGAAAAAGCAGTAGAAGGAGGTAAAGAGGAAAAGGGAATGTAAGGTGATGAAAACAGAAAAATAAGAAAAAATATATGTGACATAAGTGTTCCGATCTAAAAAAATCAAATAATTAAGATGGTGAAATAAAAGCAATTTAATCATTTTCATATAAAGTATTATATTATTTAATTCTTTTAATATTCACAGTGTGAAACAGTAATCTTTGTAATTGTTTATTAGAATTGTTTATTGGAATTGTTCATATTTAATAGATGTGTGTGTTTAATATCTTTTCTCTTCAGAAAAGGATACAGAGACATGTGATATAGATATTAAAAATATTTGGGGCTGGAGACATGGCTCAGTAGTTAAGAAAACTAGCTGCTCTTGCCAGGTTCGATTCCCAGTACCCACATGGCAGCTAACAAATGTCAGTAACTCCAGTTCTAGGGGATCTGATGCCCTATTCTGACCTCCATGGGCATTGCATACATGTGGTCAACTAATATACATGTAGGAAAACCACTTATGAAAATAAAATAAAAATAAGTAACATGAAAAGCTATCTGTAGCCTTTATATCTCATTTCACAGTGTTTTGCCATAGTTATAGTCAATACCTAGTTGCATTGATTCAATATGGGATCACAGATCTTTTTCTGCCACATCAATATTTATGTTAACTCTTTACAACAAAATTATAAATATGTATTTCTATTTTAAAAATTGAATTACCCTGTTTTGCACAAGTTAAATATCCAGATGTTGTACTGTAAATTTTAATTTTTAAATATTCAATACTGACAAATAAATTATTGTAGACAGTCAGATATAATCTTAAGCATATTGTGATATATGCTTTAAAAAGTTTAAAGAAAAATACACACATTAATATTGTATCAGGAAAGTTAAAGGAATAGGTCCCAGCTAAATAATACTGGAAAATTTAACCATCAAAATTTTGTAGAGATCTCTAAATTTTAGAAAGTCTACATTATTAGTGAAATAAATGAATTTGTCAAATGTACTATATTTTATTTTTATTTTATCCACTTACCAGTGGAAGGACATCTGAGTTGCTTCCATTTCCTGGCTACTGTGAATAATGCAGAATGAACATGGATGAACAAGTATCTGTGTAGTAGAAAACCGACTCCTTTGGGTGTGTGCCTGCGGGGGTCGGGGCCCATTCCTCACTCCCTGTGAGTTGCTGCAAGTGTAGTGTGAAGGCTGCCATGGCAGCCTCCAGCAGATTTCCTGCAATACCTCTTTAAGCAAGCATCACACAAATCCTGTAAGATTCTCAAGCAAACAAACCTCTTTATTCTGCTTTTCTCTTGGGCAAAAAATCTCTATGGAAAGTCTCTATAGCAAATTTCAAACAGGTTCTTATGGAAATCCTCAGCGGCAAATCTATTTTGCCTTTGTTACAAGTTCATATAGGGAGAAACAGATGGCTCTCAGAAAGAACAGGAAAAGGGCTAGTATTCTAAGGAATCTGCTTCACATATTGGAAGAAATAACAACAACAACAACAAGACTGGGTCGAAGAACTGACTCAAACAGTGAACTTTTGCTTGAAACTGTCATCTTCCGCATCGAGAATTTTGAGAGAGACCCGAGAAAAAGATTAAAAACTTGTTTGGCAGAATGCATGAGCTCTGGTGGGATGAGGGGGCAGGGAGTAGGGCATGGGTCTAGACTTGATTCCAAATTTTGTATGAAATTCACAAAGCTTCAGTAAAAAACAATTGGCTTTGGAATAAAAGAAAAGAAGATAAGTTTCAAGATAAGGGGATAATTTTAAAGAATACAGACTTTAAATTCTGTGACTTTCAGAAGAGTTGGAAAGACGATCATGTTGGTAGTGCTTTGAAAATTTCTTGACAAAGACACATAATGTGAAGTAGGATAAATGCCAGATATTTTAAAATAATAACAATGAAATGTTCAGAAAACTAATACTGTGCAAGCCACACTTTATGAGACAGTGTCTCATTGTGTTGCACAGGCTGTTGATAAAATCCTGGTCAAATCATACTCTTGCCTCAGCCTGGGGCCACAAGCTGGCACCACAGCCCTCTGTATTACCACCCAGTTCATTTAACTTGTCTTGGCATAAACTACAATGTGAAGTAATTATTTCAAATGATCTCTAAACTTTCACCCAGAGCCCATTTCTTTTAGAATTTGCATTCTACATATTCTTTCTTCTAACATTTAAATCAATTCCTGTGATGAAGCACATACATTTTTTAAGCAAACAGAACCTGTGTTGCATTCCTTTGTACTCTTAAAAAGAAGTGTGTTGAGTGGAGTAGTAAAATGATGTTCCAGTGGAATCAAGCACTTTCTTTCAGTCCTCCAAACGGCCCACTAAAAAAAAAGAAAAAAGAAAAAAAGAAAACAGCCGTGAGAAATATAGAAACTCAAAGGAAAGGAATAACTCACAAAATCCAAATGATTAGAAATGAAGTTGAATTTTAGATGTAGATGGATGCTGAACAACAGTTTTAAGTTCTACACAACATTCATTTCCTAATCAGAGCAGTCAAAATGTCTGCATCAAACAGTAAGTATACTATGAAGCTGTTTCCAGAGGATAATACAGCTCAGACACATTACCAGTATACTAAGAAGGTATGGATCCTAGTTAATTTTCTATGCTGTGATAAAACATACTGACCAAAACGAAATGGACAGGGAGGGGTTTATTTGGCATACACTCCATCTCACAGTACATCACTGAGAGAAACTACAGCAGGAACTCAAGCAGAGAGGAATCTGGAGGCAGGAACTGAAGAAGACCATGGAGGAATGCTTCATACTTGCTTGCTCCCTTTGGCCTGGGCTCAGCCTGCTTTCTCATACAACCCAGGACGACCTGCCCAAGGATGGCACCCCATCACCCACCATTCAAGAAAATGCCTCACAAATGTGCCCACAGGTAAATCCAATAGAGAACATTCCCCAATTGAAGTTCCCTCTGCCCAGGTTTGTCAAGTTGATAGGTGAAGCTATCCAGCACTGTGAGTATTTAGCCTTACTCTAAATCATCTTAAATTCTCCTTGGAGCTGTCCACAACCAGAGTTCTGAATCCCACAACATACATACACATTTATTTGTGGCCCCCAAGCATCTTCTTAGAAATAAAAGACGATTGGGTTTTGGAGAGGAAAGGATAGGGCTAATTGAATTTAAGAATATTAGTCAACTTACAGCAGAGACAGAAGAAATCAAACAAAATCAAAACTGGGTGACACTGTTATTTGCACAGCAGATGTTGGAAAGCCTGACTATTTATATATTAAAGAAATTGTAGTTGCATGCTATCATTTTTTTCTCTCAGTAAAATATGCTACCAGAATTGTAGTTGGAATTGAAAAGCATCCACCTGATGTCTCATTAGAATATTTATATTTAAGTTTTTCAAGGTCAACAGAAGCATTCAGAAGACTACTCCATAGATTTTCTTAGACTACAAAAGCCATGGGTTTAAAAAGTACATGATTTGACATTAGAAAAACTCTCAACAGAAGCTACCCTAATGCCAAAATTTCAACAAAAGAATGACTCAGGTGTCTCTCCACCAAACACTAATAACCCTATTTAAGTACCCTCTGATGAAGACCCCTTCAATATAACTCAGGATACAGATCTCAAAAGAACAATTATGAATGTGATTAGAGAAATTAAGGAGTTGAGGGAATTTAAGGAGCTTATAAACAAGGAATTCTGGAATTGAAAATAAAACAGGAATAAACTGAAAGAGGACAGCAATAAATTCTGGAATGACATTACAAAATATATAGAAACATGGAAGAAAATTCAAGTTGAAATGAAAAAAGAAATTCAACATTCCACAGACAACTTAGAAAGGATAGGAGAAACTCAAAAATAGAATGGATGAAGTAGAAAATAGAACATCAAAATTAGAAGACAATATGAAAGAATGGTATAAATCAAGTAAAGATTATGAAAAATTAAGAAAAACACAAAAAGGAATAACCAGGAATGATGGGATACTATGAAAAGACCAAAGCTATGAATTATAGGGATAGGGGAGGAATAAAACTCATGCTATGTCCCAGGTCTTCAACAAGTTTAGAGGAAAATTTTCCCAAATTAAAGCAAGAAATACCTATACAAGTATTAGAAGCATATAGAACCCTAAGCAGACAGAACCAGAAAAAAATTCTCCACACCATATCATAGTAAGAACACTTGATGTTCAAAGCAAAGAAAGGGTACTGAGGATTGCAAACTAAAAACAAGTTACCTACAAAGGAAAACCAATCAGAATTACAGCTGATTTCTCAATGCAGAGGATGAAAGCCATAAGAGCCTCGGGAAAATATTCCCAGTTCTAAAAGATTATAGATGCCAACCCAGAGTACTTCATCCAGCAAAAATTTCTGTTATAATTGAAGGATAAAGGAAAATTTTCCATGATATAAATAAGTTGAAAGAATTCCTCTCCAACAAACAATCCCTGTAGAGAATACATCAAGCAATACAAAGAGCAGAGGGCAAGGATGACTATAGCCAATCAGTGCCAGAAAACAAATGATACTACCACTGTGGAGGCAAAAACCTAGGGTAAGAATGTGCATGAGATCAAAATAATTAGAAGCAATTTAATTCTTTGAACAACAGCTTTAAATATCAATGGGATGAATTCTCCAATTAAGATACAGAGACTAGAAGAATGGATTGAGAAATAAAACCCATTTTTTTCTTGTTTCCAAGAAACCTTTAAAGATAGATATTATCTCAAGGTGAAAGGAGGGTAAAAATAATACAAGTGTATGACACTAAGAAAGCAGGAGGAGTTTTTATGCTAATACTATTGAATGCTAATAGAATTGCTAATTGAATGCTAATAGCATAATAATATGCTAATGCTAATAGAATTCAGGGCCTTTGGTTGTGTTTTGTGTGTGTGATGTTTGATCACTGGGTGGAACATCTTTGGAGCAGATAGATAGGCTTTTTGCACCTGTGTGGTGCATTTCTGGGTGGCTGGAGGGATTTGGTTGGCGGGGCAGGCCCTGGGGCTTGTGGGGTCACTTTAGGGTTTTTGTTTTGTGGTGGTGTGTTTGGCTGGATGGGTGTACATGTTGCAGGTTTTGGTGGAAGGTGGAATGCTTGTGCTGGGTTGATGTGGTAGGGTGTTTCTAGGGTGGAGTGGTGTGGACATTGGAGCCAGTTTGCTGGTGGTCTAGGGGGGATTGTAGCCACACAGTGTTGTGCTTAGTTCTTAGTCTATTCATGGCATGTGCTGGGATTCCAGTTGTGGTTTCAGATTGCAGAGGCATGGACGAGTGGTGGGTTGCCTTTGACTGCTGGTGGGGGGGTGTTTTTTGGACTCTGTTATGCAAGTGCTGCTTTTGACACCTGTTCTGCCCATTTCAGGATGGATTGATGCCTGAGGAGCTGAGTTTGCTTCCCTGAACTGGTGGCGTGAGCGCTGGAGGGAGACAGTTTGGATGGACTTAGTGGATGCTTTTGGCTAGATTGTGGTTTGTGGGTATGTTTCCTGTTGTTGGAAAACTGCAAACTAGGATATGGTGGTTGGAAAAGTGAAGAGACTACTTCTGCTTGTACTAAATCATTTATATTAATATATGTCTAACATTGTTTAAATTTCTCTTATCGGCTTTGCCTGGTTAGCCTATGGTGTCAAGTTTTCTCCAGTCAATGTTTTTCCAAGGCTTCTTAGGTTTTTCTTCAAGGCTTTTCTAAATATGATACAGTAATTAAAAGTACCAGTTTGGTTTAACAACGTTTTTGGATGCTTAATGCCCATACCTAAGGCCCATACCAGTTCAGCCAAGGGATTTAAGGGACAATTTTGTTCCTTGCCCTCTGAGGTCAATTGGTCCCAGGGGATTTTGTATGGGGACATCTTTTAAATGTCCTGCAACTGTGAGTCACCAGGCTTCCTATGCAGAGAGGTCTTGGAGATCCAGCAACAGAACCTGTGCTAGTTTCTCTTCCATTGATGGGACACTCTGACCACATCAACTTGGGGAGGAAAGGGTTTATTCAGATCACATCTCCTGGGTCACAGTTCATCACTCAGAGAGCCCAAGGCAAGAACTCAGGGCAGGAACCTGGAGGCAGGAGCTGAAAGCACAGGCCATGGAGGAGTGCTGCTTACTGGCTTGCTCCCCTGGCCCATGCCCAGCCTGCCTTCTTATATGGTACCCAACAACCTGCTCAGGGTGGCATCACCCATAGTGGGCTGGGCCCTCCCACACTGCCCAACAATCAAGACAATACTCCACAGACATGGCGACAGGCCAGTTCAATGGAGTCAATTCCCCAATTGAGGCTCCCTCAACCCAGGTGTGTCAAGTCAACACTAAAGCTATCCAGCACAACTGACCCTTTGACAACTTGACACAGAAAACACATCACTATTAAACCACCACCTTTCCAGTTCCTATCCCCAAAGTATGATGTTAACATTAATCACAATCTAAGAGATTACAATCTTAAAAGCCCCACAGTCCTTAAAATGTCCAAACATTTAAAAGTTCACAGTCTGTTAAAAGTCCCTTAACTGTGGTCTGCTGTAAAATCCAAAACAAGTACTGTCTTATTTCAAAGGGAAGAACCAGGCACTCTCAAACAAAACCTAAGTCCAGCAAAGTAGCTCAAGGCTGGACACCTGGGACTCACTCACAATCTTCTGAGCTCCAAAGGGTTTTGGCAGCTCCCCCTCTCCGACTCTGCCATCTGTGGCACACACAGCTCATCTCGAAGGCCCAGGCAGACTCCATTCCACACCTGCTCTTGGTGGTCGTCCCATGGTCCTGGCATCTCCAAAAAGCTGGGGTCGCCATTGAAACGGAGGCAGCACCTTCACCAATGGTCTCTTCTGACCTCTCCTGGTGCAAAGCCTCAGCTTCTCTCCATGACCCCTGCAATCCTGGGCTCTTCACTGCAACCGAGATGCACTTCCACCAATGGTCTTTCCTGGTGTCTCACAGTGCCAAGCCTTGGCTGCTCTCTGTGACCCCTTCAAATTTCAACACCAGAACCTTATAGAAGACTCTTACACACTACCAAGTCCTGCTTCTGGCTTGAGATGGAGGCTCAGTCCCCTTCTGGAACACAGCTTCTGTGTGCTGACCCTGAAGAAATTCATCCCAGAAGATTTCACCACAGTGATGCTGGTTTCTTGTTACTTACAGCTGATTTTTCAGCTCCAGCTAACCAGCATCAATTGTCCCAGTACAACAAAGATTTCACTTCAGGTTCTGGTCTCTTGTTACTTACAGCTGATTCTTCAGCCCCAGCTGACCAGAGCCCAAAGATTAAATAGTCCTGATGATCTCTGCTTCCCTTTGAAACTAGAAATTTCACAAGACAGGCCTCCATTGTCTACAACTCTTTCAGCAAAACTTCCAAGTTCCACGGCAACAATCTTTAGGCATTCAACAATTTTTCTAGCCCAAAGTTCCAAACGCTTCCACAATACTTCCTCCAAACACCAAGGTCAGGTCTGTCACAGCAATAGCCCACTCTCTAGTACCAATTTCTGTATTAGTCACTTTTCTGTTGCTGTGATAAACCACCATGACCAAGGGAACTTATAAAAGGAAGAGTTTATTGGGCCTGGAGAGATGGCCTAGCGGTTAAGAGCGCCGACCCTCTTACAGAGGACCTGGGTTCGATCTCAAGCACCCACATGGCAGCTGAGAACCGTCTGTAACTCCAATTCCAGGAGAACTCCAGTTCCAGGGGAATCTGAAACCCTCTTCTGACATCCATGGCATTGCACAACATCGGTGCACAGACCTGCATGCAGACACTACATTCATACACATACAGAAATAAATAAAATTTAAAAAAAAAGGAAGAGTTATTTGAGCTTATGATTGATTGACAGTTCCAGAGAATCAGAATCCATTGTGGCAAGAAGCATGGTGGCCGAGGCTGGAGCAGAAAGCAGAGGTTCACATCTTGCAATTAGCACCGTCAAGGGAGAGAAAGACTGGAGACTGCAAGGCTTGTTAAACTCACTAAGCTCGCTCTCAATGACGTACTTCCTCCAGCACAGCCACACCTTCTAAGACCACCAAGAACAGTGCCACCAACTGGAGACAAAATGTCTGAATACTTAAAGCCTATGGGGAACACTCTAATTCAAACCACCACAGAACCCTAGCCAGTGTCCAGTCTATAAAGAGGAAGCTCAATATAGAGGAAAGTCGCCTTGTACTCCAAAGGGATACCTGGTCTAGCAAGACCTGACCTTGTGCTCAGTATATGGAACTGGTTAGAAATTAGAAAGAAAATCACTGACAGGCTGAAGACTCAATCACAATTAGTGGTATTAGATTATTTGTTTTTGTGTTAGTTTGTTTGCAGTCAATGAATATATTCAACTGGCTTTCGTCATTTAGCATTCTTTCATAAATATGCTATAAGGATTATAAATAAAAAAACAAAAAAAGAATCAGCAGAAGGAGCCAGGTGTTTCCCCTCCACCTACCCCACCCCAGAAAATCTGGGTGCCCCCTGAAGACCAGATCCTCAAATGACCTTGAGAAAACAAAGTTTGGTTAATCTGGACTAATTGTATGGACTTAAGAACCCCCCAAAAGTATAACCAAAAGTATAACCAAAATAGAGTCAATATATTTCATTTAAAGCCTGAAAAATTGTGCCTTCATACATTGGGTGTAAAGTTATATGAAATAATGTTAAATAGGCATAAAAACCTTAGATCTTGGCCTTGATTAACAGAGTAGGGTCATCTGCAGCCAAAGGACAAGTCCACTATTGTTAATTGTTGCTCAATAATAAAATTTCCTCTTTCTAGTAACTAAGTGCAAATTCATATCCTGACTAATTAAAAGCCTGAAAAGCAGATGCTGGGTCCAGACATCATGGCCAAATGAACAGAAGGAGAAACCAAATAAATGGATCCTTTGCAACCCCTGGTCAAGAAATTCTAATGGACTTTGAAGTTGGGCATTGGAATTCACCCTGTACTTACTTCTGATCCTCTGCCAAGATCATGTACCTAACTACACCTCATTTTACTCTCATGGCCACTAGACAAGGGTTTTTTTTCCTTTCTACTTATGCTTAGGTGTCCCTTAGATTGATGCTCTGAATGAGGGATATCGCAGTTACCACACTAAATGTCCCTTTTCAGCATGGAAGAAGTCAGAGGGGTCAGATTCCCTATTACCTTTTTGCAATTGGGGTGACCCTTTTCAGAGGATAACATAACTAAACAGGAGCTAGAAATTGACTAGGCAGTTTAGGGATGAGACCTCCCAAATTAACCAGACTCTTTCTCAGCTGAGACCTCAAGGCTTCCTGGAACAGCCAGTACACACTTATCCTTCTGGTAGCCCCGAAAGAGCAGGAAAAGAAGAAAAAATGAAAGAGAGAAGGGGGAAAAAGAGAAGCACATACCAGCCCCACAGATTGGTTCTTCATTTTACTATAATAAGAAATGGAAATTACCCCCTCCATTTTTTGTTCTTGTTGCTTTGTTTTGTTATTGTCATTTTTTATTGTTTCTGTTTTCCTGTTGAAAATTTAAAAATGCAAAAAGTACACAATTTAACAAAACATGATGATTTAAATTATAGTACAACTTTCTAATGATGAAATGAGATTTCTTCCTCATGCCTGAGTCTCTGTTACTGGATAGTTTCATTTGTAGGTCTATTCAGCCTAAGAGGTGAACAAATTCATGCATTATATGACATTGTTAAGTAAATAACCCCAAATATTCTGAGTGTAAAAGTTAATAAATAGCCTTAGAATCTTGTGTTTTGCCTTCACGACTCAAATGCGCACTATGAATAAAATTGACACTGTGTGCTTGATGGTTTGGGGAGCTAACTGAATATCCATGTGGAAGGGAAAAGAAGCAGAGAACATATCTATGACCTATTTATTGCCAACACCCCTAAACTACTCCACTGATGGTGAGATGACCCAAAGAGCAATGCGCTGCTGGCTGCACAATGCCTACTGGCTGAGAGAAGCTTCTTTGATGAGTGGTGAGAGGTACACTTTTTTGTAAATATAAAGATCCATATTTAGGATATGGTAAGAAATTTAATTTGTCCAGAGTTATGATGGATATAGGCATTCTCTAGGATCTATGACTTCTCCAGCCATGTATATTTGGCTATAATTACAGTGATACCCATGAGTTTAGTAGCATTGTGAGGTCTTTTAAGTCCAGTTAGATAGCCATAATTATAGCTATACATAGTCTGGAAAATGGTGCCACTACTGCACCAATAGAGGTAGTTTACATGCCAGTTCTTCTGGTTATTCAGCTTTAGAACTGGGTTGAATCATTGATTGATTTTCTCTTTTAGCAGCTTTCATAGCATCCTCTAGAACTTTGAGAGCTAGTCTTCAGGCAGAGGGCTTCCAGGTGAGTTCCTGCTCCATTGCTCTAAGTCCTGTGTTTGAATAATAGCCTATCTTCTGCAGTACCGTCTTACCTTTGACGGCTGAGAGATAACCAGAGATCTGCCTACCTCTGCTTTCCAATGGCTGGGATTAAAGATGTGTGCCACCACACCCTGGCCTGTCTAATGTTTAGAGACAGTCATACATCACAGGCTAGCCACAAACGCACTGTGTAGCTGAGGATGACCTTGAACTTATGATCCTCCTGCCTCAACCTTCTGAGTGCTGGGATTGCAGTTGTGAGGCACCATGCTCATCACACAGGCCACTTTTTTTCTCGAACTCCTCGGTCATTTGTATCTCTTCTTTAGAAATACATCTATCCAGGTAATTTGTCACTGTTTTAATTGAATTACATTTGTTGCTGCTGCTGTCACTAAACTAATTTTCACTCAGTTTTCTTTGAAAAATTTTAAGTGAATCTCATAAATTTTGTTTCAGAAATTGATATTATGTTTAATTGGTATTGTGTTTAAAAACTTTCAAGCAGATTTATTAGCTTTAACTTTCGCTTTCTTAACATAGGAATTTAAAGATTTATACATAATTTTGTATTTAAAATTTTAAATTGCTAAGACTGACAAAGGAGAGAGCTATTCTTTTATATTGTTTTCCTTTTTTTAATTATGTTCTTTTTTTATTGACATTTTGTATACTTCATACATCATTTTTTAGCTTAATTTGGACACATTCTCCTCTCCTTGCCCCTCCCCCCACCCCAGTTTATGAATTCTGCATAAAAATCCTTGGATTTTTTTCTGCAGAGGCTTGTTGTTTTGAGCAGAATTTAACTGTATCAGTCAGTTCTTTGACCGAGTCCTTATGTTGTTGTTTTTCCCTCCCTTTTGTATTACTCCAAATTATGTCTGTTTAAACAACACATATGTATCAAAATTATGACCTTTGGGAATAAACTATATGTTAATTCCAAAATATGTTTTGGGGTTCACTTTTTTCCCTTATATATATTTTTTTTTTCTGTATTTTTGAGACAGGGTCTTCCTTTAGTTCCAGCTGGCTTGGAGCTCACTCTGTAGACTAGGCTGGCCTTGAACTCACAAAGATCCACCTGCCTCTGCCTCTCGAGTGCTAGGATTAAAGGCGTGCGCCACCATGCCCAGCCCTTTTCCCTTATATTTTATATTTCTCTGGAATAGGAATACATATCTTCTACTCCTGTATGGTAATTATAATGTCTGAATATAAGTGGTGGGTCCATTCTAGAACCCATTAAAAGATTCACATTATAACAGCACAGTTGTGAGAAAGCTATTCGTATTTAATATACTGGCATATATTGAAGTATGGCAAGCAGATTTATTGATTCCCTCTACTGTAGCAGCGATCTGAGGATAGTTCTTTTTATCTTAATCAGTAAATCTTGAAGACAAATTTTATCTGTTCACTATAAGTTAATGATAACAACTTCCTTATTTTATTTACTGCTTTGCACCAGCCTGTGCTTTCTGACAGTATGCACAGTAACAGACTGTGTTGGTTTTCCCTGTACTGCAGATGATCAGAATGTGAACTTGAAGATGATTATACATAGTGTCAAAGTTATTGTCCTAGTTTGCTTCTCTATTACTGTTATAAACCATTCTGACCAAAAGTAACTTGGGGAGAAAGGGTTTATTTGGCTTACACATCTGTATCTCAATCTATCATTAAGAGAAGCTGAGACAGGAGCTCAAGCAGGGCAGGAATGTGGAGCCAGGAGCTGAAGCATAGACTGCGGAAGAAAGCTGCTTACTGGTTTGCTTCCTGGCCTGTGTTCAGCTTTTTTATATGACCTCAGACGACCTGCCTAGAGGTGGGCCTACTCGCAGTGCCCTGGGCCTTTCCGCATCAATTAGCAATTAAATAATGCCTCACAGACATGCCACAGGGAAATTCAAGGCTTCAATAGAGGTTCTGAGAGGTTCACTCTCAGGTGTGTCAAGTTGACAACTGAAGCTACTACAAACACAGTAATTTTTGGGAACCATACCTGTAGAGAATGTCACCTTCTCTAACTCTCCACAGCAGCTAAACTGCTAAAGTGTTTATCTTATTCTAGGAACAATTAAAACAGAAATAACCACTCTGCAGTCTTTTATTTTTTTGATTCTCCGCACTTTGGTCAGTTGTGGCTTTTTGGCTTAGTCAGCATCTGTTGCCTGAGGAAGCTTTGCTGGTGACAGTTGAGAGATGGATAATATTCTTTCTGCCCTGTTCTGCTGTGCTCCCTGAGCCTTAAGGTGTAGAGATCTCACGTTGAGCGTGTAACCTATCGCTAGGTGTCTATCTCACAGTATATTCTCTGTCATTTGACCAGTTGTGGAATTATAATAGTCACCTCTGCTGGCAAAAAAGAAAGCTTCTTTTTATTGAGTGGTGAGAGACACTCTTGCTCAAGGACCATTTGGAAGAGGGGTAGGAAAATGAAGCCAGAGGTGGTGAAAGACTCACAGGAAAGAGAGTTATTTCACACAGCTGAGAAATTACTTATATGAACTTTATAGCAAAGATAACAGGGTGCACCAAACCCATGAAATCTAAAAATCCCAGCATAAAAAATGTACATGGTGTGGTGTGTGTGTGTGTGTGGTGTGTGTGTGTGGTGGGTGTTTGGGGGATAGTGTTAAGAAGCCTCAGTCCTATGTGAGGAACTATTGGTAGCTGTATACTTACTGGAGATAGAATGTTGCTTTTCTCTAAATATGTGACACTAGATAGAATAACCAGGATCCAGTGATGACATCAACACTTGAAAGAACATTTGAGAACAATTGGCTCAATCTGTCTTAACATTAAATGACAAAGCACATGAAAGCTAGCATGGGTATAAGAAGGGTGCAGATAAGGGAAGAGAGAGACACAATCTATGATCAAAATATATTGTATGAAATCTCAAAAATTCAATAAAAATTTATACAGAAAAACCAGCCGCAACAAATTTGAACAGATTTGTCTGTCTTTGTGAGTTATCCCAGCACAGCATAGATCTCATTTCTTTATGACTAGAAGAAACTCTGCATTGTTGGGGTCTTAGGGCAGTTTAAATCCTCTTCTCTGCCCGTGTTCAATCCTTTGGTTTGTCTTCACAGAGCTTCTCATTACCTGGAACCATCCTCCTCATCTCTCTGAAGTACAACTTAACCTCCCCCCAAATCTATTTTAGATGCCATCTTAGGCATTCATATTTACTCATTTTCCTGAAATACATGCAGATTTATATTTTCTCTAAAAATGTAGCTAGTACTTTGTTATTATATTAACTGTCCACTATAATTCATGCATGTACAGGATGCATGCAGTTTAAAAAGTATAAATATAGAAACATCCATCTCTATTACTGAACAGTTATATTATAGTGAAGAAATATACATATAAAACCAGTAAAGAAATGAATGGCATGCAGTTATGTAATTATTTGCCATATCTGGGCCACCTTTCAGAAGGAAATGGTTGATCACCAATTGTACCTTAACCACAGACATTAAGTAGGACTCCCCTGTAAGTTTTCATGTCTGATCATACTATAATGGACCTGTACATGTTGAACTTAATTCCATTAAGATGTGTGACTAAACCAGTGTGGTATTAGTCACAGTGGTCAGGGAAGCAAACGAAGCCTAGTGGTTTCATATTACATTATTTATATACACACTTCATTGGCTACTAGAATAAGAACGTTGGAGATGAATTCCCTATCTTAGTAATCATGCCAAATCTTACAGTTCCCAGAGAACATCTCTCAGATTAACACTTCACCAGTTGAACAGGTACATTGGTTTTTAGACCTGTAGAAATGTTCTATTTCTGCTAGTCTTAGAAATGTGCAGTCCTTCATTCATGAAGTTTATTGAAAAAAAAAGAATGTGGCTGTCCTCATTATCAAGTGCAATCTTGCGTCTCTGTGCATTGTAATCATTTAAAAATTCCTTATTTTTAAAGCAAATTAGTGATCATATTTATTACTGAAATCTTTATAGTGCTGTGAAGTTTGCTAGCTGCCAATTAGCTATATGTGGAAGTAGCAGAAAGGGTCAGAACACTGAAGACATGGTTAGGAAATAAGGGAGGAGGTGCCTAGATAGACTAAAAATTGGAAAATTTATAATAAATTAAGTCTGCTTTCCCAATCCCTGGGGACCACTCAGAGAAATCCTCTCAAAATGTAGCACTCGGGAGGCAGAGGCAGGCGGATCTTTGTGAGTTCAAGGCCAGCCTGGTCTACAGAGTGAGTTCCAGGACAGCTGGGACTACAGGGAGACCCTGTCTCAAAAAGACCAAAAAATAAAAAATTAAAAAAAAATGTTTTCTTGATTCTTTGGTCTAAGGGTTAGTCACTGCTTTTCTGTTTTAGTGGAAGAGAGCCCAAACTCCATGGCAGAAAGAGAGGGGTGTCTTTCCTGTCATCGCAAAGCTGTCCTGTTTATAACACCTTGTATTTCCCCACAACTGTGGAGCAGGGCTGTTCTGTGCTGAGTAGGGCATCCTTCTCCAGGTTTCACAGACATCTGTGCTGGAAGGTGGTAGCAAGGAGCTGATGGTGAGATCAAGTCACTCGGCGAAATGAAATGTATGCCCTTCAGTGAACAAGCCTTGACAATAAGAGCTATAGGTTCATTAACTCATGTTGGCCAATTAGGAAAAAGTGTGTTGGTTTACGGTGAAGTTTTATAATGACTTGTTCGAATGCTGAGCATCATAACCCCTGAGTCTCATTGTGAAATCTTATAGCTCTTTAGTGATGCAGATGATTTCACTTTGGGTCTGGTGCATCTCAATCTGGCCTACATACACCAACAATGAAAAAAATACACTTGTGTTAGTTAGGGAATGGCAGAAAGCATGTGGACTTGGCTAAATAACCAAATCTGTAAGTTATATCTATGGAAGAAGTATGGTCAGATGAAGGGAATTCAGCACACATGCCATTCAGCTCAGTACACTGATTCTCTTGCTAACAGAGGATATATGTAGTTAGCAAGTGTTCTGGTACAGGTAGACTGAGCTCTAAGCTTCATTATGTCAATGACCTTTACAAAGAAAGTGTACTTCTTTTATAAACTTTCTCATTTGTAAACTGTCAATAATTTGAGTGGTTAGGTCATAGATATATCAAAAACATTAAATTGGGTGCAGCATGTAAAATTCTAACTAGAAAGTAAGTACTTTATGAGTACTTACTGCATAAATGAGCATTATTACTCTTAGAATATTATTTTATTATTTTTATTATTTTTATGTGTTTGTTTTATGTGAAAGAATATATTGCTTAGATGTATGTAAGTGTATCCATGTTGTGCAGTGCCCACAAAGATCAGAAGGGGGCATAGGATCCCCTGGAACTGGAGTTACAGATGATTATTAGCTGCCATGTAGGGTGCTGGGAGTTGAACCTGCGTCCTCTGCAAGAGCAGTCAGTGTTCTTACTCACTGAGCCATCTCTCCAGCTGCAAGCATCATTACTCTTAAGGATATTTGCTAGTTGTCTTAATATCATGTCCTACCTTAAAAAGAAGGACAACTCTTTGCTATTGTGAAGAAAGCTGCAATAAACATAGCTGTGCATGTATCTTTGCGGTAGGATGAGTCTTGTGGGTATATACTCAGGAGTAGTATGGCTGGATCAGATGGTAGGCTCATTTTGAGTCTTTTAAGGTTTCTCCACACTGCTTTCCACAATGGTTGTATGAATTTACATTCCCACCAGCAGTGGATGAGTGTTCCCCTTTCCCCACAACCTCTCTAGCATTTGGTGTATTTTGTTTTCTTGATCTTAGCCAGTCTTATCAGAGTGAGATGATATCTTAGTTGATAGAAGGAAAAGTTGGTAGCAAACTACATGGCATAGGGGTAGGAAAAGACTTTCTAAATCAAACAGCAGATGCACAAGAAATAATGTCAACAGCTGACAAATAGGACCTCATCAAATTCAAAAGCTTCTGTACAGCAAAAGAAACAATCAAGGAATTGAAGTGAAAACTCACAGAGTGGGAGGAAATCTTCACCAGTGATATATCTGACAGAGCACTAACATCCAGAATATATAAACTACTAAAAAAAAAAGAAGCAAGAAAACAAATGACTCACTCAAAAGATGGAGTAAAGAGCTGAACAGAGACTTCACCAGTGAGGAAGTAAAGATGGTTGAGAAACATCTTAAAAAGTGTTCAGCCTTGTTAATAATTTAGAAAATGCAAATTAAAACCACTCTAAGATATCATTTCACTCCAATAAGACTGGCTAAGATCAAGAAAACAAAAGACACCAAATGCTGGAACCAACCCAATTGCCCCTCAACTGATTAGTGGATAACAAAACGTGGTACATCTACACAATGGAATTCTAAGCAGCAGTAAAGAAAGATCATGAAATTTGAAGGTAAATGGATGGAACCTGAGGCCATTATGCTAAGTGAAGTAACACAGTCCCCCAAAACCAAACAGGGAATGGTTTCCCTCATTTGTGAATGCTAGTACCAAATCCCCCAACTGAAAGGCAAGCTGAGCAATGTTGTTATATTTTTTCTATCTGAAAGCAAGTGTGATGTTATAATGTGAATCTAGTAATGAGCTCCAGAATTAACTTGCCACTTACTTTCAGACATGGTAATTAATGTATATGGTAGAAGGTATATATAAATATTTTAGAGTAATATAAAATTAAAAGGAAAAAAGTGAACTACTGGACATATATGAGAATTAACATACCATCTATTCCTGGAGGACATTATTGTGGTTCATATATGATGTGTACATGGGCATACTTTGGAATGGTATACAGTTGGGAGGGAACCACAGCAGTATGAGGACTGGAACAAGGAACAGAGTGATGTGGCTTAATTCTGCCTAGGAAAATAAAGCTTTGCAGAGAAAAACTTTGGAAAGACAGAGAAAGTTGCAGGATATGCATGGCAGAGTGCATGAACTGGGGTGGGGTGGGAAGAAGGGAAAGGGAAATATGTCAAAATTGAAATGAAAATGATGTCTGAAATACATAAAACATCAATAAAAGTATCATAAAAAAGAAGGATGAATGAAAGTAAGGAGTGTGTTAATTAGACCAAATTATGTTCATGCTCTGTGTTTATTCTCATAATTCACTAAGTCTTAAGAAAGTGAAATGCTGTTGTTCTTTGTATCCTTTTTATTGAAAGAAACATTATTCTGGCTTGGTAGTGGAAAGGTTTACTACAGAATAACAAGTGAAGAAAATTGCACAAAATTATACTATGTGGAAAAAACAATTTTTTGAGTTGAACAAAAGTGTCATTTTATTGAAGTATTAATGCTAGAATTCTCTCCACTTTGAAAGCTATAAATCCCTTACTTAATAACTTCAAGACTCCTGAGTTTTATTTATTTATAATTTTAAAATATTTTATTTTATGTGTATGAATGTGTTATCTGCATGTGTGTAAGTGTGCCCATGTTGTGCAATGCCCTTGGAAATCAGAAGAGGGTGTTGGATCTCCTGGAACTGCAGTTATTTCGTGGGTGCTAGGACCAAAACTCCTGTCCCTGGCAAGAAGAGCTAGTGCTCTTAACTGCTGACCCATCTCTCCTGCCTTTATACATAATTTTAATTCAGAGAGAGGAAAGGAGATGCAGTAAAATTTGAGTTAACTAATGTGAAATTGTTCTGTAAAGAAAGATGAAATTGCCAGGCGTGGTGGTGCACACCTTTAATCCTAGCATTCTGGAGGCAGAAGCAGGCAGATCTTTTTGAGTTCAAGGCCAGCCTGGTCTACAGAGTGAGTTCCAGGACAGCTGGGGCTACAGGGAGACCCTTTCTTGAAAAGAAAAAAAAAAAAAAAAAAAAAAAAAAGAAAGATGAATTTGGCACATTTCTATAAGTCAAGTAAGTTGATTCTGGGGAAGAAATATTCTTCTGAAGATTGAAAGTCAGTGTCTCAAGAAATCTACTTAGTGAAATCTAGAGGAAAAGAGACCAAACACTATACAATTGATGTTATTCTCCTTTGTGGATGTTGGAACTGTTGGTATTTTGGCCCCTACAGATTTAGTCCTGTTAGAATAAATCTAACTGTGGCACAAATATTTGAATAATTAGAGGTGTGTTTGAAGCTAGGTGATGATTCTATTATGCAATTATATCGCTACAGAGCAAATTATCATCCAGGCACAGTAATGAAGCAATAGACTATCAGTTGGAGTTTGTGGTAATGGGGTCTGAGTAGCATCTAGCTGGATAATTTTTTAAAAATAGCAGTAAAATACAACAATGAGACAGTCAATTGAGAGATGGAAACTGCCATTTCCTGGGTAGTAAGGGAAGTGGCAGTCCTCATATATGAGTTCCAGCCCCAACTGCTTAATCAGTTCTATTCAGGTACAAGTTATGCAAATATCAGTAAAAAGCTTTGAAGATAGGATGTGCCAAGTTACTGAAGTCACAATGGCTTTAGCAGGGTATGCCGTTGGCTAGAGCCAAACAATCCAGCAATCATTTGTCTTGAACAAGCATTTTTCAAGACATATGTAGCATAGCTTTAGGCCAACACTCTTCTACAAGTGTATTCATCAAGAGAGTAAAAAATAGATTCAAATAGGAAACAAGGGAGCAAGTTAGCCATATGAAAACATTATGCAATTTACTTGAAAAATTGCTATAGTCAACCTCTACTGGTGGTAATTTAGAAGAAAGGCTGAGGAAAAGAAAGTCCAACTGAGAGGGTAGAATTGAATATATTTGCTATGGTAATGGAAAATCTCTTCTGATAACCCCAGGAAGTATATTCAAATCGTCAAATCTTGCACCATCTGAAATTGTCTCTCACTGTTGGCATCTCTCCTGTAACTTTCTATTTCTTGTCTGTTGGCTGAAACAGGTTTGGCTAACAGGGAGTAAAGACCCTCAATCAGCAATTCCCAATTCTTAATTAACAGAAGCCCTCTGAGAATAGTCAGTCTCTCCTTGCTATGTCGATTAAAACCCCCCAAACAAGTTCATTATGTAAGACAGAACAGCTGCTTTATTGGCTCAACCAATTTTGCTGAAATGCCAGGTGGAGTTTTTCGGTGAAAGAATTCTGCTGTGTATTTCATTAGTTTGCTTAGTGCAACCTCTGCATAATTAATGACTGTGTGTCTGTATTGATAACATGTTTATGAAATAACCACTTCCAACTAGAGTTAGTCATGTGCCATTGATCAGATTACCATCACCTGGCAGCATGTAAGACATGGAAAACCTCAAGCCCAAACAGAACTGAAAGAGCATCTATAAATGGTATCAGGTGATGTTTTAATACATGCATATATTGTGTAATGTTTAAAGCAAATGAAATATATCTCTCTTCAAACACTTATCATATCTTTATGTTAAAAACTAGAGTAGAAGTACTGGTTACATGAGAAAGTAATTCCAGCTACTTGGGGAAGTGAGGTAGGACAATCAGAAATTCAAGGCCTGCCTAGTCAACTTATCCAACAAATAAGTGGTAAAGCACTTGACTAAAATGTATGAGACCTAGCAAGGGTTTAGTCCCTGGAATAAACACAAACACACACACACACACACACACACACACACACACACACCCCACATAAAAAACCTTAAAAAGGGTATTCTTCCAAACTTCTTTGAAACATGAAATTAGTTTATCACCCTACCACATGATAGCACACAAGAAATGTTGGCCTCTTTGTAACTTTGGTATACACTGCTCAGCCTATCCTCAGACCTTCCCTACCTCTACTTTCTCCAGCCTCTTGTGAGCACCACTGCCTTTTCAACTTCTGAGAATAATGTGTTTTCAGAATCCACGTATGAGTGAGATGATGTACTACTTGATTTTCTGAGTCTGTTTCACTAAATACAATGATTTTAGTTCCATCCCCATGGTCACAAATAACAGGATCTCATCCTTTTGATAGCTGTCAAACATTCATGTATATCCTGAACATACTGGTCTTGTTTCTTCATGGCTATGTACTCAAGGCACAGGACTGTTGATCCTATTTTATTCGTGTGTATAGCTGAAGGCTACATAACAAGGAAAGTGCTAGACAGAAGAAACCTTCCTTTGAGTTGTTAGACAGGGTAGACTAAGAGATTCCAAAAATTACACTGGGTATTGTCACAGTCATTGATTGCCTTCTAGAATTTGATGGTAAGAACCCTATTGCAGAAGACAGGACTTATTTTGGTATTTTGGTGGCTGGATTTGGAGTAATGGAGCTGGACCTTACTTAGAAGCCACTAACCCTTAACGTTAGCTCTCATAGCTTTGGAGAGCACTACACAGCCTGCTAAGAGAGAACATCAATTAATGGTCCAAAACCAGCTTTAAGACCAAATAACCACATCAATGACTGGCAGAGGTAGACTATTGATGCAGTAGTGGAAGGTTTATCTTGTGTAATTCATACATTATATTTCAGTCCAATTTTGACATATTTCCCTCTCCCTGCCCCTCACTCCACCCCAGTTCATGATTTCTGCCATACATGTCTTGCATCTTTCTCTGTCTTTCTAAACTTTTTCACTGCAGATGCTTGTTGTTTTGGGAAGAATTTTGTATTTTTGTATCACTCAGTTCTTTGACCCAATCTTTATGTTGTTGTTGTTCCTCCTCTTTCTATTGCTCCAACATATACCTATATACCCATCATATATAGATCAAAATCATGGCCTCCGAGAATAAACCATATGTAAATTCCAAAATATGTTTAAGCATTCACATTTTTCCCCTTTAATTTTATATTACTCTAAGATAAGAATACGTACCTTCCATCCATATACAATAATTATGGAGTCTGAAAACAAGTGATAGGTCAATTCTAGAGCCCATTAAGAATGCTGGAGAAGTTGTGGGGAAAGGTAAACACTCATCCACTGCTGGTGGGAATGTAAACTTGTACAACCATTATGGAAAGCAGTGTGGAGAACCCTTAAAAGACTCAAAATGAGCCTACCACCTGACCCAGTCATACCACTCCTGGGTATATACCCACAAGACTCATCCTACCACAAAAATATGTGCACATCCATGTTTATTGCAGCTCTCTTCACAATAGTGAAGAGCTGGAACCAACGAGATTGCCCCTCAACTAAAGAAAGATAACATCATGAACTTTGCAGGTAAATGGATGGAACTTGAAGCCATTATGCTAAGTGAAGTAACAGTCCCAGAAAAACAAGGTGTGGATGGTCTCCCTCATTTGTGGATGCTAACACCAAATCCCCAGATGAAAGGCAAGCTGAACAACATTATTGTTATATTTCTGTTTATCTGAAAGCAACTATGTTGTTATAATGTAAATCTCTTAATGGGCTCTAGAATCAATCCAGCACCTACTTTCATACTCTATAATTACTGTACATGAATGGAAAGTATGTATTCCTATTTTAGAGTAATATAAAATTAAAGGAGGAAAATGTGAATTCCTAAACATAAAAAAATATAAAAATACTGAGAGAAAGATGCAGGACAGTTATGGCAGAGTGCATGAACTGGAGTGGTGGGGGGAGGGAGGGAAAGGGGAATATGTCCAAACTGAACTGAGAAATGATGTCTGAGATACACAAAACATCAATAAAAGCATTATAAAAAACAAAAAAGAGAGATTCACATAACATCACATTTGCTTTCAGATTAAAAGAAATATAACAATAATGTTCAGCTTCCCTTTCAACTGGGGATTTGGTGTTTGCATCCACAAATGAAGGTAAATACTTTCAAATGATCAATTCTTCCAACCCATGAGCATGGGATGTCCTTCCATCTTATGGAAGAATGCTGGAGAGGTTGTGGGGGAAAGGGAACACTCATCTACTGCTGGTGAGAATGTAAACTTGTACAACCACTATGGAAAGCAGTGTGCAGAAACTTTCCTCAATCTCCTTTAAATATTTAAAATTTTCATTGCAGACATCTGCAATGTCTTTTGTCAGGTTTATTCTGAGGGTTTATTTTTAGGCTATTGTGAATTGGAGGGTTTCCATGTACTGCTTCTCCAGTTGCTTGGTATTCACATATAGAAATGCTACTAATTTTGGTAGATTAATTTTAAACCTACCACTTCACTGAAAGGGCTAATCATTGCTAGGAGTTTTCTGGTGGAATATTGTCATTTATTAGGTATAATATATCATTTGCAAAAATTGATAATTTAATCTCTTTTCCAATTTGTACTTAATTTCTTTCTCTTATCTTATTGGTCTTCAAGACTTTCAAGCACTATATTAAAAATGAGGGCTGGAGAGATGGCCTAGTGGTTAAGAGCGCTGACTGCTCTTGCAGAGGACCCGGGTTCGATCCCCAGCACCCACATCGTGGTTAAGAACCATCTTTAACTCCAGTTCCAGGGGAATCCAAGACCCTCTTCTGACCTCTGCAGCATTGCATGACACAGGTACACAGATCTACATGTAGACAGTGCACTCATACACATAAAAATAATAAATAAAAACATGAGTGGAGACAGTGGCCAGCCTTGTCTCCTTTCTGATTTTAGGAGGAATACTTTCAGTTTTTCTTCATTTAGAATGATGTTGGCTGTCAGTTTGCTGTATATAACTTAGAAATGTTGGCCTCTTTGTAACTTTGGTATACACTGCTCAGCCTATCCTCAGACCTTCCCTACCTCTACTTTCTCCAGCCTCTTGTGAGCACCACTGCCTTTTCAACTTCTGAGAATAATGTGTTTTCAGAATCCACATATGAGTGAGATGATGTACTACTTGATTTTCTGAGTCTGTTTCACTAAATACAATGATTTTAGTTCCATCCCCATGGTCACAAATAACAGGATCTCATCCTTTTGATAGCTGTCAAACATTCATGTATATCCTGAACATACTGGTCTTGTTTCTTCATGGCTATGTACTCAAGGCACAGGACTGTTGAACCTATTTTATTCGTGTGTATAGCTGAAGGCTACATAACAAGGAAAGTGCTAGACAGAAGAAACCTTCCTTTGAGTTGTTAGACAGGGTAGACTAAGAGATTCCAAAAATTACACTGGGTATTGTCACAGTCATTGATTGCCTTCTAGAATTTGATGGTAAGAACCCTATTGCAGAAGACAGGACTTATTTTGGTATTTTGGTGGCTGGATTTGGAGTAATGGAGCTGAACCTTACTTAGAAGCCACTAACCCTTAACGTTAGCTCTCATAGCTTTGGAGAGCACTACACAGCCTGCTAAGAGAGAACATCAATTAATGGTCCAAAACCAGCTTTAAGACCAAATAACCACATCAATGACTGGCAGAGGTAGACTATTGATGCAGTAGTGGAAAGTTTATCTTGTGTAATTCATACATTATATTTCAGTCCAATTTTGACATATTTCCCTCTCCCTGCCCCTCACTCCACCCCAGTTCATGATTTCTGCCATACATGTCTTGCATCTTTCTCTGTCTTTCTAAACTTTTTCACTGCAGATGCTTGTTGTTTTGGGAAGAATTTTGTATTTTTGTCTCACTCAGTTCTTTGACCCAATCTTTATGTTGTTGTTGTTCCTCCTCTTTCTATTGCTCCAACATATACCTATATACCCATCATATATAGATCAAAATCATGGCCTCCGAGAATAAACCATATGTAAATTCCAAAATATGTTTAAGCATTCACATTTTTCCCCTTTAATTTTATATTACTCTAAGATAAGAATACGTACCTTCCATCCATATACAATAATTATGGAGTCTGAAAACAAGTGATAGGTCAATTCTAGAGCCCATTAAGAATGCTGGAGAAGTTGTGGGGAAAGGTAAACACTCATCCACTGCTGGTGGGAATGTAAACTTGTACAACCATTATGGAAAGCAGTGTGGAGAACCCTTAAAAGACTCAAAATGAGCCTACCACCTGACCCAGTCATACCACTCCTGGGTATATACCCACAAGACTCATCCTACCACAAAAATATGTGCACATCCATGTTTATTGCAGCTCTCTTCACAATAGTGAAGAGCTGGAACCAACGAGATTGCCCCTCAACTAAAGAAAGATAACATCATGAACTTTGCAGGTAAATGGATGGAACTTGAAGCCATTATGCTAAGTGAAGTAACAGTCCCAGAAAAACAAGGTGTGGATGGTCTCCCTCATTTGTGGATGCTAACACCAAATCCCCAGATGAAAGGCAAGCTGAACAACATTATTGTTATATTTCTGTTTATCTGAAAGCAACTATGTTGTTATAATGTAAATCTCTTAATGGGCTCTAGAATCAATCCAGCACCTACTTTCATACTCTATAATTACTGTACATGAATGGAAAGTATGTATTCCTATTTTAGAGTAATATAAAATTAAAGGAGGAAAATGTGAATTCCTAAACATAAAAAAATATAAAAATACTGAGAGAAAGATGCAGGACAGTTATGGCAGAGTGCATGAACTGGAGTGGTGGGGGGAGGGAGGGAAAGGGGAATATGTCCAAACTGAACTGAGAAATGATGTCTGAGATACACAAAACATCAATAAAAGCATTATAAAAAACAAAAAAGAGAGATTCACATAACATCACATTTGCTTTCAGATTAAAAGAAATATAACAATAATGTTCAGCTTCCCTTTCAACTGGGGATTTGGTGTTTGAATCCACAAATGAAGGTAAATACTTTCAAATGATCAATTCTTCCAACCCATGAGCATGGGATGTCCTTCCATCTTATGGAAGAATGCTGGAGAGGTTGTGGGGGAAAGGGAACACTCATCTACTGCTGGTGAGAATGTAAACTTGTACAACCACTATGGAAAGCAGTGTGCAGAAACTTTCCTCAATCTCCTTTAAATATTTAAAATTTTCATTGCAGACATCTGCAATGTCTTTTGTCAGGTTTATTCTGAGGGTTTATTTTTAGGCTATTGTGAATTGGAGGGTTTCCATGTACTGCTTCTCCAGTTGCTTGGTATTCACATATAGAAATGCTACTAATTTTGGTAGATTAATTTTAAACCTACCACTTCACTGAAAGGGCTAATCATTGCTAGGAGTTTTCTGGTGGAATATTGTCATTTATTAGGTATAATATATCATTTGCAAAAATTGATAATTTAATCTCTTTTCCAATTTGTACTTAATTTCTTTCTCTTATCTTATTGGTCTATCAAGACTTTCAAGCACTATATTAAAAATGAGGGCTGGAGAGATGGCCTAGTGGTTAAGAGCGCTGACTGCTCTTGCAGAGGACCCAGGTTCGATCCCCAGCACCCACATCGTGGTTAGGAACCATCTTTAACTCCAGTTCCAGGGGAATCCAAGACCCTCTTCTGACCTCTGCAGCATTGCATGACACAGGTACACAGATCTACATGTAGACAGTGCACTCATACACATAAAAATAATAAATAAAAAATAAAAACATGAGTGGAGACAGTGGCCAGCCTTGTCTCCTTTCTGATTTTAGGAGGAATACTTTCAGTTTTTCTTCATTTAGAATGATGTTGGCTGTCAGTTTGCTGTATATAACTTTAATGTTGAGATATGCTCCATCCAATCTAATTCCCTCTAGGACTTTTAACATAAATGCATGTTGAATTTTATCAAAGCAATTTTCTGCATCTATTGAGATGACCATGCTATTTTTGTCTTTGAGTCCATTTATATGATTTATGGCATTTATTAATTACATATATTGGACCATCCCTTCGTTTCTGAAATAAAGCTGACTTTATGATGGATCATGATGGATGATGGTTTTGATGTTTGCCTATATGCAGTTTGCAAATATTTTGTTGAGAAGTTTTGCACTTATGTTTGTTAAGGATATTGGTCTATAGTTTTCTTTTTTGATTGTATCGTTACCTAGTTTTGGTATTAGAATGATCCTGGCTTCATTGAAGGAATCTGGGAGTTCTTCCTCTGTTTCTTTTTGAATAAATTTCAGTAATAATTGTTGTAAATCATCTTTAAATTCTGGAAAAATTCTTCTGTAAATGCATCCTAGGCTTTTTTGGGGGGAGATTTTGTATTACTGTTTCAATTTGGATTCATTGATTCCTTGTATTGTTTACTTTTTTCTATTTCATTAATTTCTGGTATGATTTTTCTTATTTCTTCTTGTCTGCTGGGTTTGGGATTCATTTGTTGTTGTTTTTCAAGTGTCTTGAGTTGCAATGTTAAGTGATTTACTTGTGCTCTTTCTGTATTTTTAATGTAGGCACTTAGAACTATAAATTGCTTTTAAAGTAGGCACTTAGAACTATAAATTGCTTTTAAAGTGTCTTTGGACTGCTTTTAAAGTGTCCCAGAGGTTTTGTTGTTTGGACCACTGCTGTATGTGTAAAATAAAGTCAACTTGATCATGATGGATGATGGTTTTAATGTTTGCCTGTATGTTGTTTGCAAATAGTTTGAGAACTTTTGCACCTATGATCCTAAGGATATGGGTCTATAGTTCTCTTTTCTGCTTGTAGCTTGGTATACAAGTGATGCTGGATTCATCACAGGAATTTTCATTTACTTCCAGGAATACTTTTATTTCTTTCTTAATAACAGCTTCAACACATTCATTATTCAGGAGTGTGTTATTTAGTTTCCATGAGTTCATTTAGTTACCAGGGCTTCATCTGGTGTTGACATTAAGCTTTATTGCATTGTGGTCTGATAGAATGCATTTCAATTTTTGTATTTGTTGAGGTTTGTTTTCTGTTCCAGTATGTGACTGAATTAGGAGGAAGTTCCACAGGATGCTGAATCCAAAGTATATTCTTTGGTGCTTGGGTGAAATATTCAGTAGATGTCTGTTAGGTCCATTTGATGTATTGTTCAATTCAAATGTCTCTCTGTTTATTCTTTGTCCAGTTGACCTGTCAAATGCAGACAGTGGGGTATTGAAATTACCTATTCCTTATGAATTGGGGTTAATCTATATCTTAAAGTCCTGTCTTTATGAATTTGGGTGCACCAGAGTTTGGTGCACATATATTCATGATTGTAATATCTTCTTGGTTATTATTTTCTTTGATGAGAATAAAGTGACCATCTTTATCTCTTCTGATTAATTTTAGTTTGAAGTCTATTTTTGTTTAATTAGAATTGCAACTCCTGAATGCTTCTTACTGCCATTTGCTTGGAATCTTTTTTCCATCCTTTCATCTTAAGGTAGTGCCTGTCCTTAAAGGTGAGATAAGTTTCTTGCAGACAACAAAACATTGATTTTGCTTCTTAATCAATTCAACTAAACTGTGTCTTTTGACTGGGGAGTTTAGTCCATTGATATTTAAAGTTCTTATTAAAACATATACATTGGTTCTCATCACTTTAATTTGTTTGCATTCTTTGTCCAAATTTGTGTTTTTACATTTATACATTTATTTAATTTCTTCTTATTATCCCTTGGGTATAGATGCTCCTTTCTTCAACTCTTTGCAATAGTTAAATTATTCTCCTAAATGCTGATTTTCTTCATATGAATTCTTTCAGACTATTCATACCATGGAAGATTTTTCTTTGTTCTTCTACTCTAATAGATATTTTTTGCTCTGTAAAGTATTCTGGGTTGGCATCTATGCTTATTTAAAACTGGGGATACTTTGGTTAAGGCTCTCTTGGGTTTCATAGGTTGTACTGAAAATTCAGCTATTATTCTGATGGGATTTCCTTAATATGAGACTTTTTTTCTTCTGTACCTTTCAGTATTCTCTCTCTGTTCTGTATATTTAGTGTTTTTGCTATGATATGCTGTGGGGAGTTTCTTTCCTGGTCCTGTTGATTTGGTATTCTTTGTGCCTTTTGTATTCTATGTGCATCCTTCCCTAATTTAGGAAATTTTCTTCCATAATCCTGTTGAAGTCCTGGTCAATACCATTATCCTGAGATCCTTCTCCTTCCTCTGTATTTAGGACACATAAATTTGGTCTTTTCATGTGTCCCATATTTCCTTCATATTACATTCCTGTTTTATTTTTAAAAAATCATAGTATTTCCTTCAGCAGTAGCTTTTTGCCACTTTAGAGTCCAAACTTAATACTGTTTTCAATTTAATTTATTCTATTGGCGAGGCTTTCTCCTGACATTTCTTTTTTTTTTCTTTTTTTTCTTTTTTTATTTCTGTATGTGTATGAATGTACTGTCTGCATGCAAGTGTGTGCACCCGTGTCGTGCAATGCCACGGAGGTCAGAAGAGGGTGTCGGATTCCCCTGGAACTGGAGTTCTCCTGGAATTGGAGTTTCAGACGGTTCTCGGCCACCATGTGGGTGCTGGGTATCGAACCTGGGTCCTCTGTAAGAGCGGTCAGTGCTCTTAACCGCTAGGCCATCTCTCCAGCCATCTCCTGTCATTTCTAACTGGCTTACTGAGTTTTTCACTTTCTTCTTTATTTCAGCCTGAATTTTTGTTAATATTTCTCTTTTGTGAATCAAGTCAGAATGGCTAAGATCAAGAGAAGAAATGACACCAAATACAGGCGAGGTTGCAGGAAAAATGTACCTCTCTCTCTTCACTGCTGGTTTAACCACTGCGGAAAAAAACTAAAAATAGGGGGTTGAAGAGATGGTTCAGTTGTTAAGAGCACTTACTGGTCTTATGGAGGACCCAGGCTCATTTCTCAGCACCTACATGGTGGCTAACAACCATCCATAGCTACAGCTCTAGGAGATCTGATGCTTTCTTCTGACCTCCACTGAATGTCTCTTCATACTTATGATTATTGTGCTGGACTGAAACTTTAATTTTGTGTAACCTAATTTGTCAAGTCTTACAATTATGTCCTCAGCTATTGGAGTTCTTTCCATAAAATCCTTGTATCTTGAAATTTTTGGCTGTTTGCCTCTAGCAGTTCCAGGGTTTGAGGTCTTACATTGAAGTCTTTGATCCATTTTTATTTATTTATTTTTAATATTTTATTTATTATTTTTGTTCTTTATGTGTGCGAGTGTATTTCTTGCACATGTAAGTGCACCCATGTTGCACAATGACCATGGAGGGCAGATCTAGGATCTCCTAGAACTGGAGCTATAGATGAGCTGCTATGTGAGTGTTTGGAACTGAACTAGGATATTTGGCAAGGACAGCCAATGCTCTTAACTACTGAACCATTTAAATGCAGTCCCCAGAATAAATACCATTCTTGGTTTTTAAACTCCCCAATCAAGAGATGCAGACTTGGAGAATGGATTAAGGAACTTATTCCATCTTTCTTCTGTCTAGAAGAAACACAGCTAACCTTCAAGGACAGGCACCAACTTGAGGTAAAATGACGGAAAAAAATATTTCAAGCAAATGGCATCAAAAAGCAAGCAGGAGTTGCTATTTTAATATCACACAAAGTAGCTTTCAAAGTAAAACTAATCAGAAGAGATGAAGAGGGTCACTACATCCTTATCAAAGGATCAATCAACCATGAAGATCTCACAATCATAAATATACAGGCACTAAACTCTGGTGCACTGAACTTTCTAAATAAAATCCCGAAGGACTTCAAGGCACAAATTAATCCCAGTACACTAATAGTGGGAGATGTCAAAATCCCACTGAGCCCATTGCAGAGGTCAAGTGGACAAAGAATAAACAGAGAGACATCTGAACTTAACAACACAATACACCAAATGTATCTAACAAACATCTACTGAATATTCTACCCAAACACCAAAGAATATACTTTTTACTATGCACTCCATTGAACATTCTCCAAAATTGACCATATTCTGGGACACAGAGCAAGCCTCTGCAAATATTTTTACAAATAATCTTAAGGCTTATAATAAATCATTTTCTATTATGACAAAACACACTTTGCATTGTATATGAAATTCTCAAATAATTAATGAAAATATATTTTTAAAAAGAGTCACAGATATGACTTCTGATATTATATTTAAAAAGGCAATAAAAGTTTGCATCCTTGTCTTATTTCTGACTGTAGAGAGTATGCGTTTAGTCTCTTCCTTCAGTCTGATGTAAACTATGAGGTTTTTACATACAATCCTTACTACCCTGAAACATTCTGTATCTAAGTTTCAAGATTTTTTTTTCATTAGTATATGTTGAATGTTGTCAAATGGGTTTGTTTCATTTATGTACATAATATATTGACTGTATTTTTATTATGCTAATGTTATGTACTACATTTGTTGATTTGTGTATGTTATACTATTCTTATTTTTAGGTTTTTTTTTTTTTTTTTTTTTTTTTTTTTTTTTTTTTTTTTTTTTTTTTTTTTTTTTTTTTTTTTTTTTTTTTTTTGAGACAGGGTTCCTTTTAGTCCCCTTCCCTTTAGTCCCAAACTGGCCTGAAGCTCATCACGGTAGACAGACCAGCTGGCGTTAAGTCACAGAAGAATGCTGTCTCCCCCTCCTGAGTGTGCATCACCACACCTGGCCCAAGATGGTTTTTAGCTGCCATGTAGGTGCTGGGAATAAAACCCGGGTCCTCTGCAAGAGCAGTCAGTGCTCCCACCCACGGAGCCATCTCTCCAGCCCCATGTTACACTATTCTTAAATCCTTGGGACAAACCCTACCATGGCATACTATTATTTTATGTGCTGTTCAATTACATTTTCTACTTTTTTTATTATTTGCATCTATATTCCTCTGGAGTATTAATACATAGTTTTCTATATTTTTGTGTCCTTATGTCATTTTCTTATTATGGTAATACTGGCCTTCTAGAATGAGTTTGAGAGAATTCCTTTTTATATAAATTTTTTATTGTTATTAAACTTTTTCCATAGGTCATACATCATCTCTCAATCGAATCTAGAATTGCTTCCCTTTCCATGCCCCCACCCCACGCAAGTCCCTGTACTCTGCCACACGTGTCCTGCATCTTTTTCTGAGTCTTTCCAGAGTTTTTTTTATTTTGTTGTTCTCTCCAACTTGTATTGTTACAGTATATATATATGTAGTTATATGTATACATAAATAGATATACACATACATACACATACACATATCACTTGAATTGGAGGATACTTTTTCCTAAAAGATGTAATGTTTTCCTTAAGGAAGTGCTCAAATGTTCCTCCTTGGCAATCCCAAACAAGTATCAATACTGCACTTTTACTCAACATTGGGGTCTTTCCCTCCTATGGTCCCCCAAATGATGTCCAGTAAGCACGGGTCTTGTTTTGATTCCCCGCACTGGCCTCCATGATACAGCTCAGGTAGTCGAACAATGGCAGTGTATATTCTGACGAGGCTGACATCTCATTATCTGTTTAGTCTACAAGCTGGGTATTTTAGTAGTCCCCATCTGGCACTGAAAGTTTGGAGTATTTTTGGAGATACACGAGTCCTTAGTCTAACTAAGTCTTAGGGGATTATGCATGAGGCATCTCTTGAAATGTCCTACAAATGTGGGTCACCAGTCTTCCTGTTCAGAGAGA
>VZQC01009189.1:0-19013 GCA_009823505.1 Rhizomys pruinosus
TGCTTTACCAGATTTCAAGCTATATTACAGGGCCATAGTCATAAAGACAGCCTGGTACTGGCACAAAAACAGACCTGTTGACCAATGGAACAAAATTGAAGGTTCAAACTTGAGCTCATATAATTTCAGCCACCTCAATTTTGACAAAGGGGCAAAAAAAACAAGACAAAACAAACAAAAAAAACCTCAATGGAGGAAGGATAGCATCTTCAGCAAATGGCGCTGGCAAAACTGGATCACCATTTGTAGAACAAAATTAAACCCATACCTCTCACCCTGTACAAAAATCAACTCCAAGTGGATCAAAGATCTCAGTGTAAAACCTGAAACCCTGAAGGTGATAGAAGAAAAATTTGGAAACAACCTACAAGACATAGGTGTAGGATAAGACTTTCTAAATCAGACAGCAGCTGCACATGTAAGCCTTTTCAACAGAGTTCAAATAACCTTATTCCAGTAAAAAATAAGAATCATTTAACATTGTCTAAGCCAAGGTTTTAGTTCTTCCAGTTCTATGACATTCTACATTAATTTATTCAAATCAAAATCTTAATGTCTATATATTCTAACTGGCCTCAATGCTTAGGTTCTCTTCTTCCTTAAAATATTTATCTTGATGGTATTCACAACTGTTAATGATTATTGTGTAAAAGACCCACTAAGTCATTAGGAGTTGCAACATGATCATTCATTTTGTGATCATAGCAGAATACCTGTATGAAGAGAGATTTTTACTCAGCAAATAGTCATCTTGAAATAGTGGTGTGTTTCTGTAACTTCAGGTCCAGTGATTACCACTTTACTAAAAAATCAGGAGAGATAAACTGTGGTAAAGAAATGAATTTTTGCCGGGTGTGGTGGCGCACGCCTTTAATCCTAGCACTCGGGAGGCAGAGGCAGGTGGATCTCTGTGAGTTCAAGGCCAGCCTGGTCTACAGAGTGAGTTCCAGGACAGCCGGGGCTAAAGAAATGAATGTATTTACACTTCAGGAGAGAATTGGGAAGATAAATTATTTTAGTTTTCCTCAGCCTTGTTTGCAACAAGTGTTATAATTTAGTTATGAGGTAAGTTATCAGAACTTACATGACATCTTTCTATTTTTCTTGAGTGGCAATTCCTTCTCTGTCATGAGGACTTCAGGCCATTCTCATCCCAGTGTAGGATTTCCTGAAGAAATGGCAATACTTCAGGGCCCCTGTAATTCTGTTCAAAGTGAAAGTGAGGATAAATTTTCTTTTCTTTGATTCATCAGCCTTAAAGGCAATTATTTTCTTAGTATCTGGCCCCTAAACTCACTTCTGAGTGAATTCATTTTTTTAATTGTGTTTTTATAGATTTAAACATTTGATATAATCTAATACATTGTGCCTATTCTCATTACTGATGTTTAAATTAGCGTAACTTTAGCCTGGAGAAGCTTCTTCAGATTAGTTCCTGAGTTCTTTTGTTAAAGGCCTGATAGTCTTCACTAGTTTTTGTGTACTCTGGTATGAGGAGACATTAATCATACAATTCCTGCCCTAGCCTAGAATCAGTCATTTCTCTGAGAAGTCCTGTTCACCTAACCACTCTCTGCCTAGATTATTCTACACTTCTAAAAGAAAAGACAAGTGTTCACATGAACACTTTCGATACAGTAAGGGACTCTTATCAAGAAATGCTTAGAAACTTCCTGAAATTTAAATTCACACTAAAAGCCCACTCCATATTCAGGCTTTTAAAAGAATAGTGGTTTCAGAGCTGACTGTTCACTTTTTTCTTCATGGATGTCCTTCATTAGATGTCTTGTGGAGGTGATGAGTAAGTGAAGGTTAGATATAAGGAGTAAGTAGTAAGTAGAAGAGAGTTTCTGATGAAGATAGACATGTGATAATTATTAACATATTGACTGAATGAAGTTATACATGGAGTAAATTCAGTGAGATTCAAGCAAGAAGGGGAGGAGCTGAGGAACAATTACCAAAGGAGACTGAGAGGAGCAGCAGGTAAGATAGTTTGAGGCAGGGAGAGAAGGCCTGTGGTGTGCTTAAGCTACATCAAAAGAGGGTTTTAGATGGGATCAGCTGCTGCTGGAGGTCATTGCAAACCTTGAAATACGCGGTGTTGCATAGTGGTTAAACAAAAGCTTTAAAGTTTAAGAGAGAGGAGGACCAGAAGGAGTGTAGACAATTCTCTGAAGGAGTTCTGCTGTAGTTGGAAGCAGAAACATGATGCAGAACATGGAAGGGATAGAGTGGAGGAATGACAGTATGGGAAAAAAATATCACCTGTGTATGTTAATGTCCTAACACAGGAAACAGCAATTCACAAGGGAGGGGAAAAGTTTTAGAGCTTGAATAAGAAAGGGGACTGAGATTATATAGTAGGTAAGGAGGAGATAATTTTGCATAGAAGTATGAGTTTAGGGGCTGGGTAAGAACACTTGCTGTCCAAGCAGGAAAACCTGAGTTCAGATTCCCTGCCACCCATGTAAAAGATGGCCATGGCCTACCTGTAACCCCATTGTTCAGGGAGCAGAGACAAGTAGATCACATTGATACTGATTATCAATATGTGAGAGTCTTCCCCTTACACAGAAAAAGGAAGAAAATATGAAGAAATATAGAAACACTTGTCAGTTGTTACGTGAAGAGATTAGAGTAGTAAATTATATAGTGAAAAAAGCCAACTTTTTTTTTCTTAATTTTACTTGTTCTTGCCTTTCAGTTTGAGCCTTCTATTTTAATTTTGGGAATTGAGTTTGCAGAAGGAGCCCAAAACTTACTGATTGTGCTGGATAGCTTTAGTGTCAACTTGACACACCTGGGTTGAGGGAGCCTCAGTTGGGGAATTGGTTCCATTGGACTGGCCTGTGGCCACGTCTGTGGAGTATTGTCTTGATTGTTGGGCAATGTGGGAGGGCCCAGTCCACTATGGGTGGTGCCACTTCTGGGCAGGTTGTTGTGTACCGTATAAGAAGGCAGGCTGGAGCCGGGCGTGGTGGCACACGCTTTAATCCTAGCACTTGGAGGCAGAGGCAGGCGGATCTTTGTGAGTCAAGGCCAGCCTTGGTCTACAGAGTGAGTTCCAGGACAGCTGGGACTACAGGGAGACCCTGTCTCAAAAAGACCAAAAAAAAAAAAAAAAAAAAAAAAGAAGGCAGGCTGGGCATGGCCAGGGGGAGTCAAGCCAGTAAGCAGCATTCCTTCATGGCCTGTGCTTCAGCTTCCTGCTCCAGGTTCCTGCCCTGAGTTCCTGCTTTGGGCTCCCTGATGATGAACTACGACCAGGAGATGTGAGCTAATAAACCTTTCCTCCCCAAGTTGGTGTCGGTCAGAGTGTTTTGTCACAGCAATTGAAGAGAAACTAGAACACTAGTGATATAATCTATGGAATAAAGAAAATAGGTATTTAAAGGTAGTATAATTTAGTTAAGTGAATGCCTATCTTTTAAAACTAAATTGTTGTGTAATTGGAGCAAGGTATTATAGGATAGGAAATGAACATGCTAAAAATTGCACTTGTTTGGTGTTTATTTCTCCGAGTGTCCTAGTTTGTGTTCCATTGCTGTGACAAAACACTCTGACCAACACCAACTTGGGGAGGAAAGGGTTTATTCACTTCAGCTCCTGGGTCACAGTTCATCACTTAGGGAGCCTAAGGCAGAACTCAGGGCAGGAAACCTGGAGGCAAGAAGCTGACGCAGCCAGGACCATGGAGGAAGTGCTGGTCACTGCTTGCTCACATCCCCTGGCCAGCCCAGCCTGCCTTCTTATACCATACACAACCCCTGCCCAGGGTGACACCACGCATGTGGGCTGGGCCCTTCCACACTGCTTGGCCATCAAGACAATACTCCACAGATGTGGCCACAGGCCAATCCAATGGAGCCAATTGAGGCTCCCTCAACCCAGGTGTGTCAAGTTGACACTAAAGCTATCCAGCACACTGAGTCTTTTAAAAATTATAATTTATTAATTAATATTTCATGTGTGTGTATGTGTTGTGTATGTATGAGTATAGGCATGTGCATGCTACACTGTTTGTGTGGAGGTCAGAGGACAACTTTTAGAAGTCAGTCCTCTCCTTCCACCATGAGATCAAGGGATGGAATGCAGGTCATAAGGTTGTGCAGCAAGCCACCTAGCCAGCCCTTCTCTTAGACTTTGAGTAAAAACTTTCTTTGAGACTAATTTGGTTTCTCTTATAATTTCTTCCTTATTAGTTTTATAATTAAATGGCATACCAAAGTAACTCATCTGTATTGTTTTAAATAGTTTATTCATATATAAACTATACTAATAAATTAATATTGGATTTTTATTTTTATCAGAAATTATGAGTCGAGGATCTCAAGTCCACATATTTTGGGGTGCTCCAGTGGGACCACTGAAGATGACAGTATCACAGGGAACAACTTCCTTAGTTTCGACTGCTGATGCCTGGGAAAAGATCCAACTTTTGTATTGTCAGGATTCTTTGTACTTGAAGGAAGAAAATGAGGAGCTCAAAAATCAGAAAGACTGCGAAGTCCCAGAAGCTGCTGGCCCTCCAGATCTTAGTGGTCATCTTTTAACAACTTGCGTGAGTACATCTGTCCATGGGGAAGATGACTTTATACAATCCACTTCTGAAGCACAGACTATTAAGTCCTGGAAGAGTCACCCCTCAGGGCTATATGATATGACTGATTCTAATGTACAAATCTGTGAACTTGAAGGCAGAGTTCAGCATTTACCTGAAGAAGCAGATGAGCAATCTAAAAGTCAGTCAAATCCATGTGTACAAAACTTTCACGTAGATTCCTTTCAATTATATCATAAATGTGCAGCTATATTGGATTTGGGTTGTAGTACTAAGCAGATTAATGTATGTCCAGAAGCTGTGAGAACAAAGCGCGTGCCAACAGAACATCAAGAAAGACATAGTTGGGAGTTCATTTCCTCTGACACAACGTGTGGACCAGAGTCTGAAGGAGCAAACAGGAAGGCTTCAGACCTGAAAATATCTACCGATACTGAATTTCTCAGTATTATGACCTCCAGCCAGCTTGCATTTTTAACTCAAGGGAAAGATGAAGGGCAAGACTATATAAATAAAGAGACTGTAAACATAGAAATTGAATCAATAGGAAAACATGGAGAAGCAAGACTAACAGAAGATAATCTTATTAAGCCTAGTGATGATTTTGGAGAAGGACATGAAAATGGGCAAAGCCAAGTATATTCCCTAGAACTTTTTAGTCCCTATCCTGAATCATAAAGTAGTCATATTCCCATGAATCCTGAAAAAGATCTTGAAAATAGAAAGTCTCAAGAACTTTTCAGTAATGAAGAAAAACCTCCATCAAATGGGATATGCATTGAGTTGTGCAGCTCAGGTGTACTGTGTTCCCACCAGAGTGCTGCTGAAAGAAGCCAGACCGCTAACGGTATAGCCTGTCATTCTAAAGGTACAGCCTGTCATTCTGAAGCTCTTTCTGAAGTCACTCAAGTGTCCAAGAAACCGAAGATGGATTCTAATACAAGACAGTCAGGCAAAGCAACGGAACAAAGGATTGTGTCTCTATTTACGGATATTAAAAGAATAACATTAATAAAAAGTTGTGATTCTAAAAGCCTGAAGTATAACTGTTTAGTCATGGTGCTAATTCCATGTCATGTGAAGGAAATAAACATAAAATCTGGACCAAATTCTGGTTCTAAAGTGCCATTAGCAACCATTGTAGTAATTGATCAATCTGAAATTAAGAAGAAGGTTGTTCTGTGGAGGACTGCAGCATTTTGGGCACTTACAGTGTTTCTTGGAGATATAATTTTACTTACAGGTGAGGTCATCAAGGTATAGAGGTAGATTATTTTTATAAATAATATGAAATTAATATTTATATTAGTTAATATAAATATATCAAAATTAATATTAATATTAATAACACAAAACAATAGTTTATAAAGCTTTTGGGGTTTTTTTTTTGGTATATTATTCCTGGCTTTTAAGGCGCTGAGAACTCTTTGCAGTTTGCCTTGTCCAGGCACAGTGTGATTAACCTCTTGTAACATGTGTGCTATTCTCCATCTTTTGTCCCAGCCTCAGTTCCCTCTTGTGTCCTAGACTACCTTTTCCAGTCATTTTCTCTTCTAAGAAGCCTTTCCTGGTTGCCCCTTATTCATTCCTAATGTCTTAGGATGATATTGGCTGTGGGTTTCCTGTATATGGCTTGATTTTTTACGTTGAGGAATGATCCCTCCAATCCAAATTCCTTCTAGGACTTTAAGCATGAAGGATGCTGGATTTTTGTAGAAGGCTTTTTCAGCCATCAATTGCTGATGGTGTGGTTTTTGTTCTTTGATTCCGTTTATGTGTTTGAATGATGTTTATTGATTTTCGTATGTTGAACCATCCCTGCATCTCTGGTATGAATCCAACCTTGGTCATGATGGATGATCTTCTTGCATGGGGTCTGTAGCGATTTGCCGTATTCTGTTTAGAATTTTGGCATCTGTGTTCATGAGGGAGATGGGTCTTAATTCTCCTTTTTAGTTGGATCTTTGCCTGGTTTTGGTAATAGAGTGATGTTGCTTCATAGAAGGAATTTTGGAGAAATTCCCTCTGATTGTATACCTTCTAAACAGTTTCAGTAATAATGGTTGTAGGTCTTTTTGAAATGTTTTATAGAATTCTGCTTGAAACCATCTGGGCCTGGGCTTTTTTTAGTTGGGAGGCTTTTACTACATTCCTCTATTTCTTCATATGTTATGGGTCTGTTTAAGCTTGTCTCGATCTCTTCTTGCAAGCTTTGGTGATTCCCATGATTTCAATATTCATCCATTTCTTCTAGGTTTTTCAAACTTGGTAGATATAGGGTCTTGTAATATTCCCATATAATTTCTTGAATCTTTTCCTTGTTCGCTTGTGATATTTCCCCTTTCATCACGATTGTATTGATTTGGAGTGTTCCTTCTTTCTTTTTGTTAACTGTGGCTAGAGGTCTGTCTATCTTGTTTATCTTTCAAAGAACCAATTTTCGGCTTCATTGATTTTTTGTATTGTTTTGTTTCTATTTCATTGATTTCTGCTCTGATTTTTGTATTTCTTCCTGTTGTTGCGTTTAGGGTTTAGTCTGTTGTTGCCTCTCAAGTGCTTTTTAGCTGAGTGTTACGATCATTCACTTGTGCTCTTTCTGTTTATTCTAATGTAGGCACCCAGGGCTATAAAATTCCCTCTTAGGACTGCTTTTAAGGTATCCCATAGGTTTTGTTGTGTTGTATTGTCATTGTCATTCAGTTCAGGAATGTTTTTTTCTTTATCTCTTCCTTGACCCATTCATTTTCAAGAGTGTGTTTAGTCTCCATGTGTTCTGTAGGCAGGAGGGCTCTGTCTTGGTGTTGATGTTGACTTTTTTTGCACTGTGTCTGACAGATGCAGAAATTATTTCAATCTTTTTTTATTTGTAGAGGTTTTCTTCTGTCTCCAGGATGTGTTGTCGATTTTGGGAGAATGTTCCTGGGTGCTGAGTAGAAAGTGATTCTCTGGTATTAGGATGGAATGTTCGGTAGAGTCTATGAGGTCCATTTGGGTATAGCATATGTTCAGTTCAGATGCTCTATTTTTGTCCTGTTGACCTTCCAAAGGACTCAGTGGGGTATTGAAATCTCCCCTTGAGTGTACTGGGGTTAGTCTGTGACTTGTGGTCCTGGAGAATTGTCTTATAAAGTTTGGTGCACCAGAATTTGGGGCATATATATTCATAATTGTGAAATCTTCTTGGTGATTGTTAGTAAAAATTCATTTTCAAATGAATATCCATATGGAGTCTTGCTATCCACAGAAAGTCTTATGGGGTTTCCATTATATAAGGCAATATTCTAGTGCATATTTATATTTTTGAATTTATTTAATTACTTTTATTTTGTATATGGGGTGCGTGTGTGCATGCCATGGCATATGTGTGGGGACAGAAGGACAACTTTGGGGACTTCGGTTTTCTCCTTCCACCCCTTGTGATTTTAGAGCTCAAACTCAGGCCATCAAGCTTGAGCAACTAGCCCTTACCTGTGAGCCAGCTCACTAACCCTCTAGTCCATATTTCTGAAATATTAAATATTTTTGAAAACAGGGTCTCATTATGTAACCCTGGTTCCCTAGACACTCTACTGTATCCCAGGCTATTCTCAAATTTCATTCTGCCTATTGCCTCAGTGTGGGATTAAAGGCATGTCCACCATGCCCAGCAGCTAGTAAAGAAATCAGTATTTTTGAGATCAGAAAACAAAGTAGTACACTGTTGCCTCAAACAGTAATAATAGTATGTGTTGGTCCCTTTGGATTTGGATATATATGAATATAAAGGTAGTCTTTACCGATTCGATTCTTGGGCTGGAGAGATGGGCCTAGCAGTTAAGAAGCGCCAACCCGCTCTTACAGATGACCCGGCCCCCCGGTTCGATCCCCCGCCCCATTATGGCAGCCGAGAACCGTCTGAAACTCCAATTCCAGGAGAACTCCAGTTTCCATGGGAATCCGCGACCCTCTTTTTGACCTCCTGTGGCAGTTGCACGACACGGGTGCACAGACTTGCATGCAGACAGTACATTCATACAAACTACAGAAATAAAAAAAAATAAAATAAATAAAATAAAAAAAAGAATTCGATTCTTTTTTCCCTAATCAGAACAGTAATCTTCTTCTATAGATGTTAAAGTAAAATACTTTAAAGGTAGTAAACATTCTCCAACGGGGGAAAAAGATCCAACGTAGAGAAAAATCATTTAGTTGAAATTAACATATCACCAGGCCGAAAAAAACTTGTTGTTGTGGGTTGGGTGTGTTATCTCTGAGAAGATGTTGGAGGAATTAGTGGGTGGGTATGATCAAATAAGTACACTGTAGACATGTATTATGAAATTCTCAAAGAATAACATTTTTTAATTAAAAATTAGGTTACTTGCAGGTAGATCCATAACTTGTATGTTATACTTCAAAGGGGATAAACTCATAGGTGGGATATAATCACTGTACAAAAGAGTCAGAAGTTTCTAAAGATGCATACAGCTGGAGAAACTGTCCAATTTATATTCTTAATTTATACTCAGTTTCAGGCTTTCATATACAACGGTGGAGCATATATCCCCCCTGGATATTCAATGCCCCCAAACTTTGCATGAGTTACACCTGCTTCCCTTCAATTACGCTTCTCATGTGCAGGCACTGCACTGCCAGATGAGTAACCAAAGTCATTCTGCTTCTCCCTTTCCTTGCCCTTTTTTCCCCAAACCCTACCAGCTGACTACCCAGCTTAATCTGCCTACTGCTCGCTACTGCTATACATCACACATTCCTTTCCTCTTGCCCCCTCCAATCCATGCCCCACAATTTTATGGATTAATCAAGCATTAGTGAAGTCACATGACTTGCTAAAAGACTACTCAGTGGCCCCACACTGCCTAACCAGAAAGAGCTAGCACAGCTTTCAAGACTTTTCATTGCAGAGCACTTACTTGCCTAAGTGTAAGATGCTGGGTGGGTTCAATAACCCTAGCACCATCAAAAACCAAACTCAGACTGTTCATTCCCTGATGCCCAGAATACCTGCTCTTTAGAAAACAGGAACTTGATGAAAATTTAAAGAAAAGTTTTCTGAAAACACGGCTATAAAAATCAATGTGATGGGCCGGGTGTGGTGGCGCACACCTTATTATAACTACACTTGGGAGGCAGAGGCAGGGGATCTTGGTGGAGTCAAGGCCACCTGTCTAAAGAGTAATGTTCAGGACAGTGGGGTACAGGGGAGACCCTGTCTTTGAAAAGAACAAAATAAAAAAAAAAATCAATCTGGGGTGGAGAGATGGCCTATGCGGTTGGTTGAGAGGCCGACCGCTTCTTGCAGTAGGACCCGGTGTTCAATCCCCAGCAACACATGGTGGCTCCGTGAGAAAGGTCTGTAACTCCGATTCCAGGAGAGAACTCCAGTTCCAGAGTGGGAATTACAACGCCCCTTTGACCTCCTGTGGCATTGCATGAACGGAGTGCACATGACTCTACATGCAGACAGTACATTTAAAAAATTAAAAAAAAAAAATCAATGTGGCTGGATGTGGTGGCTGGCTGTGCATGGAATGCCTACTCGCACTTGGGAGACCACAGAGGCAGCGCAGATCTCTGTGAGTTTCAAGGCCAGCCTGGTCTACAGAGTTGAATTCCAGGCAGTCTGGGAAAAAAAACCCTGTCTGCAAAAAATAGACAAAAAAAAAAAAAAAAAAATCACTGTGGCATTACTGATACATGAGGTGAGAAGGTGGGGCAAAATGAAGGCCCAGCCCTTGCCTCTTGGTCTTCTTTCGTCTATTACTCTGGCTGGGCCACAGCCAAAGTGGCCCAAAGCACGAAAAGGTCAGGCGTGCTGATTGTTTCTTTCTGTTGTCACTTGCTGCTCAACTGGGAATCACAGGTCCCTCAGACACCAAGGCAGCCTTACTGCATTGATTTTTGGGTTTTTGTTATTGTTTGTTTGGTTTTTTGTTTTTTTTTTTTTGTTGTTTGTGTTTTTTTTTTTTTTTTTTTTTTTTTGGTCTTTTTGAGACAGGGTCTCCCTTTTTTTAGCCCAGCTGGCCTGCAGGTCGCTATGTAGACCAGGCTAGCTTTGCAAACTCACCAGATCCCACCTACTCTGCCTCCCAGTGTCTGACTTAAAGGCGTGCACCACCAAGCCCAGCTCTGATTTTTGATCAGTAAGGAACCTGTAACAAAATATTAAACCTCTTAGTCCAGTGTGATGAGACATGTATAGAAATCATGGCACTTGGGAGGCTAAGGCAGAAGTGATTCTGATTCAAGGCTAACCTGAGCTAAATAAAACCATATCTCAAAACAAACAAAAAAACAAAATGAGTTAGAGTTCTTCTGTTAGGTGAAGAAGCAGGGTAAGAATTATATATTCTTTATGATTATAACTATATAAGAATATAGATTCTAGAGCTGGGTGTGGTGGCACATGCCTGTAATCCCAGCCCTTGGAAGGCAGAGGCAGGTAGATCTTTGTGAGTTCAAGGACACTCTGGTCTATATAGTGAGTTCCAGGACAGCTGGGGCTACAGGGAGACCCTGTCTCAAAAAAAAGGAATATAGGCTCTGGAATACAGTGAAATTATGGCTTTGTCTCTTCATAGATTTGTGACAGTATACAAATATGGATGTTGAGTTTCTCAACAGAAAATCTGGAATAATAATATCTTCCTCATATAGTTAAAGAAATGAGATAATTAAATTAACAGAGTCTGCAAAAGTAAAGTAAAAGTAAAGTATCAATAAATAAATATATCAATGTATGCATAAAGAAAGTAAATGAACGGTAACACTCTAAAACTCTATTAGAGTTAATATGAACTTGGTATAATCCTAGGAGTTCTCTCTTTTCCTTATACCAAAATGTTATATCATTGTAGTAATAAAAATGCAATCACTGGGTGTGGTGGCACACACCTTTAATCCCAGCAGTTGGGAGGCAGGGCGGGCAGATCTGAGTTCAAGGCATTTAGTCTATATAGTGAGTTCCAGGCCTGCCAGGGCTATACAGTAAGAAACCCTGTCCCAACACCCCCACCCCAAATGTAATCCAGGGACTGGGAAGATGGCTCAGGAGATAAAAGTGCTTGCCAAACAAGCATGAGGATTAAGTTTAGATCCCCAGTGTTCTAGTCTGTCTTCCACTGCTGTGACAAAACACTCTGACCGACACCAACTTGGGGAGGAAAGGGTTTATCAGCTTACATCTCCTGGGTCACAGTTCATCACTAAGTGAGCCCAAGGCAAGAAACTCAGGGCAGGAACCTGGAGGCAGAAGTGAAGAAACAGCCATGGAGGAGTGCTGTTTCTGGCTTGCTCACTGGCTCATCGCCCAGCCCGCCCCTTATACAGTACACAACAACAACCTGCCCAGTGTGGCACCACTCTTGTGGGCTGGGCCCTCCCCCACTGCTCGACCATCAAGACAATATACCACAGATGTGGCCACACGGCCATCCAATGGAGCCAATTCCCGACTGAAAGGCTCCCTCAACCCAGGTTGTCAAGTGACACTAAAGCTATCCAGCACACCAGCACCCCAAAAATGCCAGGTAGGTATGGCAGCCACCTGTAATCAAAGCATATGAGAGGCAGAGACACAGGATCCTGGAGCAAACTATCTGCACTAGCAGAATCAGTGAGTTCTGGGTTCAAGTGAAAGACCTTGCCTCAATATATAAGGTGGACAGCCATTCAAAAGAAGACATCTGACACCAACCTTCTGACATCCACATGCACTACACATGTACCCACACAAGCACAGCCACACACACACACACACAACACCACACACACACAACTTCAACCAAGAGCATGTTGTAGCATAGGCCTATAATTCCAGCATTTGGAAAGTAGTCAGGAATATCAGGAGTCACCCTCAGATAATAGCAACTTCAAGGCCAGTCCTGGCTATTTATGATCTCAAAACAAACAAAGCAAATCTGTGTCTGCTCCTTCAGTAAGAGTATAATGCACAGAGCACTACTGAGATAAAGAAAGCAAAAACAGGGCTGGAGCATGGCCTAGCGGGTTAAGAGCGACGAACGCTCTTGCAGAGGACCCGGGTTCGTCCCCAGCAACCCACATGGCGGCCGAGAGCCGTTCTGAAACTCAAATTCAGGAGAACTCCAGTTTCCAGGGAGTCCGACACCCTCTCTGGACCCAGCGGCTTTGCACGTCACCGGGTGCAAGACTTTTGCAGCAGGCAATACATTCATACAACTACGGAATAATAAAATTTAAAAAAAAAAAAAACAGAAGCAGAAACACTGTCCTTTTGTTATAATACTGCTAACACAGTTAAAGAGTTAATAAGATATATACTGACAAAAACATAAAACATGACTCCATAAGTTACATTAGGAATGAATAAGGGGCAACCAGGAAAGGCTTCTTAGAAGAGAAAATGACTGGAAAAGGTAGTCTAGGACACAAGAGGGAACTGAGGCTGGGACAAAAGATGGAGAATAGCACACATGTTACAAGAGGTTAATCACACTGTGCCTGGACAAGGCAAACTGCAAAGAGTTCTCAGCGCCTTAAAAGCCAGGAATAATATACCAAAAAAAAACCCCAAAAGATTTATAAACTATTGGTTTTTGTGTTTTTAATAATAATAGTTATTATTAATTATATTAATAATATAAATATTACTTTCAATTAGTTATCAAAATAATCTACTACCTCGATACCTTTGATGACCTCACCTGTAGTAAAATTAGATCTCCAGAAAAACACTGTAAGTTGCCCAAATGCCTTGCATCACTCCACAAAAAACAACCTGCTTCTTAATTTCAAATTGATCAATTTACACAATGGTTGCTAAGAGGCACTTTGAACCAGATTTGTTCCAATTTTATGTTTTATTTTCCTTTCATTCCATGACATGGAATTAGCACCATGACTAAACAGTTATACTTCAGGCTTTTAGAATCACAACTTTTTATTAATGTTATTCTTTTAATATCCGTAAATAGAGACACAATCCTTTGTTCCGTTGCTTTGCCTGACTGTCTTGTATTAGAATCCATCTTCGGTTTCTTGGACACTTGAGTGACTTCAGAAAGAGCTTCAGAATGACAGGCTGTACCTTTAGAATGACAGGCTATACCGTTAGTGGTCTGGCTTCTTTCAGCAGCACTCTGGTGGGAACACAGTACACCTGAGCTGCACAACTCAATGCATATCCCATTTGATGGTGGTTTTTCTTCATTACTGAAAAGTTCTTGAGACTTTCTATTTTCAAGATCTTTTTCAGGATTCATGGGAATATGACTACTTTCTGATTCAGGATAGGGACTAAAAAGTTCTAGGGAATATACTTGGCTTTGCCCATTTTCATGTCCTTCTCCAAAATCATCACTAGGCTTAATAAGATTATCTTCTGTTAGTCTTGCTTCTCCATGGCTTCCTATTGATTCAATTTCTGTGTTTACAGTCTCTTTATTTATATAATCTTGCCCTTCATCTTTCCCTTGAGTTAAAAATGCAAGCTGGCTGGAGGTCATAATACTGAGAAATTCAGTATCGGTAGATATTTTCAGGTCTGAAGCCTTCCTGTTTGCTCCTTCAGACTCTGGTCCACACGTTGTGTCAGAGGAAATGAACTCCCAACTATGTCTTTCTTGATGTTCTGTTGGCACGCGCTTTGTTCTCACAGCTTCTGGACATACATTAATCTGCTTAGTACTACAACCCAAATCCAATATAGCTGCACATTTATGATATAATTGAAAGGAATCTACGTGAAAGTTTTGTACACATGGATTTGACTGACTTTTAGATTGCTCATCTGCTTCTTCAGGTAAATGCTGAACTCTGCCTTCAAGTTCACAGATTTGTACATTAGAATCAGTCATATCACTCAGCCCTGAGGGGTGACTCTTCCAGGACTTAATAGTCTGTGCTTCAGAAGTGGATTGTATAAAGTCATCTTCCCCATGGACAGATGTACTCACGCAAGTTGTTAAAAGATGACCACTAAGATCTGGAGGGCCAGCAGCTTCTGGGACTTCGCAGTCTTTCTGATTTTTGAGCTCCTCATTTTCTTCCTTCAAGTACAAAGAATCCTGACAGTACAAAAGTTGGATCTTTTCCCAGGCATCAGCAGTCGAAACTAAGGAAGTTGTTCCCTGTGATACTGTCATCTTCAGTGGTCCCACTGGAGCACCCCAAAATATGTGGACTTGAGATCCTCGACTCATAATTTCTGAGAAAAAATAAAAATCAATATGAATTATTATGTTAGTTTAGATATATGAATAAACTATTTAAAACAATACAGATGAGTTACTTTGGTATGCCATTTAATTATAAAACTAATAAGGAAGAAATTATAAGAGAAACCAAATTAGTCTCAAAGAAAGTTTTTACTCAAAGTCTAAGAGAAGGGCTGGCTAGGTGGCTTGCTGCACAACCTTATGACCTGCATTCCATCCCTTGATCTCATGGTGGAAGGAGAGACTGAAACGTCTTAAAAGTGTCTCCTGAACCTCAACACAAACCAGTGTAGCATGCAACATGCCTTACTCTACAGCCACAAGCACATACACACACATACGCTGCACATCTCCTGGTCGTAGTTCACACTCAGGGAGCCCAAAGCAGGAACTCAGGGCAGAACCTGGGAGGGCAGGAGCTGAAGCACAGGCCATGAAGGAATGCTGCTTACTTTGCTTGCTCCCCTGGCCCATGCCCCAGCCGTGCCTTTTTTTTTTTTTTTTTTTTTTTGTCTTTTGAGACGGGGTCCTCCCGTAGTCCCCCAGCTGCCTGGAACTCAATATGTAACCAAGGCTGTGGCTTGAACTCACAAAGATCCGCCTGCCTCTCTGCCCCAAGTGCTAGGATTAAAGGCGTGCGGCACCACGCCTGGCTTCCAGCCTGCCTTCTTATAGGTACACAACAACTTGCCCAGAAGTGGCACCACCCATAGTGACTGGGCCCTCCCACATTGTTGAACAATCAAGCAAGACTCCACAACTGGCCACAGGCCAGTCCAATGGAACCAATTCCCCCACTGAGGCCGCCCTCAACCCAGGTGTGTCAAGTTGAACATAAAGCTAATCAGCACAATCATAAGTGTTTTGGGCTCCTTCTGCAAACTCAATTCCCAAAATTAAAATAGAAGGCTCAAACTGAAAGGCAAGAACAAGCAAAATTAAGAAAAAAAAGTGGGCTTTCGTCACTATATAATTTACTACTCTAATCTCTTCACGTAACAACTGACAAGTGTTTCTATATTTCTTCATATTTCTTCCTTTTTCTTGTAAGGGGAAGACATCTCACATATTGAGAATCAGTATCAATGTGATCGACTTGTCCGGCTCCCTGAACAATGGGTTACATAGGCCATGGCCATCTTTTTACATGGGTGGCAGGAACTGAACTCAGTGTTCCTGCTTGGACAGCAAGTGGTCTTACCCCAGCCCCTAAACTCCCATACTTCTAGGCAAAATTACCTCCTCCGTTACCTACTATAGAACCTCGTCCCCCTTTCTTATGCAAGCTCTAAAACGCCCCCCAAAACTCCCCCCCCCCTTTGAATTGCTGTTCCTGTGGTAGACATTAACATACCCAGTATATTTTTTTTTCCATACTGTCATTCCTGCACTCTATCCTGCCATGTTCTGCATCATGTTTCTGCTTCCAACTACAGCAGAACTCCTTCAGAGAATTGTCTACACTCCTTCTGGTCCTCCTCACCTCTCTTAAACTTTAAAGCTTTTGTTTAACCACTATGCAACACCGCGTATTTCAAGGTTTGCAATGACCTCCAGCAGCAGCTGATCCCATCTAAAACCCTCTTTTCATGTAGCTTAAGCACACCACAGCGCCTTCTCTCCCTGCCTCAAACTATCTTACCTGCTGCTCCTCTCAGTCTCCTTTGGTAATTGTTCCTCAGCTCCTCCCCTTCTTGCTTGAATCTCACTGAATTTACTCCATGTATAACTTCATTCAGTCAATATGTTAATAATTATCACATGTCTATCTTCATCAGAAACTCTCTTCTACTTACTACTTACTCCTTATATCTAACCTTCACTTACTCATCACCTCCACAAGACATCTAATGAAGGACATCCATGAAGAAAAAAGTGAACAGTCAGCTCTGAAACCACTATTCTTTTAAAAGCCTGAATATGGAGTGGGCTTTTAGTGTGAATTTAAATTTCAGGAAGTTTCTAAGCATTTCTTGATAAGAGTCCCTTACTGTATCGAAAGTGTTCATGTGAACACTTGTCTTTTCTTTTAGAAGTGTAGAATAATCTAGGCAGAGAGTGGTTAGGTGAACAGGACTTCTCAGAGAAATGACTGATTCTAGGCTAGGGCAGGAATTGTATGATTAATGTCTCCTCATACCAGAGTACACAAAAACTAGTGAAGACTATCAGGCCTTTAACAAAAGAACTCAGGAACTAATCTGAAGAAGCTTCTCCAGGCTAAAGTTACGCTAATTTAAACATCAGTAATGAGAATAGGGACAATGTATTAGATTATATCAAATGTTTAAATCTATAAAAACACAATTAAAAAAAATGAACGCACCAGAGTGAGTTTAGGGGCCGAATACTAAGAAAATAATTTGCCTTAGGCTGATAAAGAAAAGAAAATTTATCCTCACTTTCACTTTGAACAGAATTACAGGGGCCCTGAAGTATTGCCATTTCTTCAGGAAATCCTACACTGGGATGAGAATGGCCTGAAGTCCTCATGACAGAGAAGGAATTGCCACTCAAGAAAAATAGAAAGATGTCATGTAAGTTCTGATAACTTACCTCATAACTAAATTATAACACTTGTTGCAAACAAGGCTGAGGAAAACTAAAATAATTTATCTTCCCAATTCTCTCCTGAAGTGTAAATACATTCATTTCTTTAGCCCCGGCTGTCCTGAACTCACTCGTAGACCAGGCTTGGCCTTGAACTCACAAGATATCCACCAGCCCCTGCTGCCTCCCAGTGCTAGGAATTAAAGGATTGCACCACCACAAAAACACACCCGGCAAAAATTCATTTCTTTACCACAGTTTATCTCTCCTGATTTTTTAGTAAAGTGGTAATCACTGGACCTGAAGTTACAGAAACACACCACTATTTCAAGATGACTATTTGCTGAGTAAAAATCTCTCTTCATACAGGTATTCTGAACTATATCAACAAAATGAATGATCAATGTTGCAAAACTTCCCTAATGACTTAGTGGGTCTTTTACACAATAATCATTAACAGTTGTGAATACCATCAAGATAAATATTTTAAGGAAGAAGAGAACCTAAGCATTGAGGCCAGTTAGAATATATAGACATTAAGATTTTGATTTGAATAAATTAATGTAGAAATGTCCATAGAACTGAAGACTAAAAACCTTGGCTTAGAACAAATTGTTAAATATTCTTAGTTTTTACTGGATAAGGTTATTTGAAGCCTGTTTGAAAAGGCTTACATGTTCACTTGCTGTCTGATTAGAAAGTCTTTTCCTATTCCTTTGTCTTGTAGGTTGCTTCCAATTTTTCTTCTATCACCTTCGGTTTCAGGTTTTACACTGAGATCTTTGAATCCACTTGGAATTGGATTTTTTTTGTACAGGGTGAGAGGTAATGGTTTAATTTTGTTCTCCTACAAATGGGGATCCAGTTCTGCCAGCACCATTTGCGAAGATGCTATCCTTCCGCCCATTGAGGTTTTTTTTTTGTTTGTGTTGTTTTGGGTTTTTTGCCCATTTGGCCAAAATGAGGGTGGCTGAAAGTATAGGAGCTCAAGTTTGGGTCGTCAATTTTGTTCCATTGGTCACAGTCCTGTTTTTGTGCCAGTACCAGGTTTTTTTTTTTTTATAGCCCTGTAATATAGCTTTGAAATCTGGTAAAAGCAATCCCCCATGTATTGCATTTTTCACTCAGGGTTGCTTTAACTAGTCGGGGTCTGAAATACATAATAAAATAGTAATAAAAAAAGAAAAGAAATGAAAAGGCTTACATGCTGGAGATTCATACGGAGGATCTCCACATAGAATGGTGCAATACCTTAGATTTCTTCAGAACAGCAGGTCAAGGGAAGGGGGGGGAGTATGTAGACAAATAAGACTGATATATGGCAATTTATTGCACTAATCAATCTATTTTTGCATATGTTTGAAATATCTAAAGGCAGGAGATGTAAGTTGTGGGGCTGATATTCCATGATGGCGCAGCCATAAGTAAGCTGGCTTCCTACCCTGATAACCTAGAAGGTTGGCAGGAGATGGAAGCTGCCTTCTCCCTATCGCCATCTGGGGCTCAGATCCTGCAGGCCCACTCCCACCCCCCTTTCCCCCACCCACGCCCAGAGAGGTGTAATTTGAGGTGTAGCATTCCTAAGCCTGCCACTCCTGAGGCTCACACACCTTAGTCTAGGGAACCAAATGGTGCATCCTCGATAAAAGCCTAATCTTGGGCTGGAGAGATGGCCTAGCAGTTAAGAGCACGGACGCTCTTCC
>VZQC01009196.1:3540-90435 GCA_009823505.1 Rhizomys pruinosus
CGGGGCTGGAGAGATGGCCTAGCGGTTAAGAGCGCCGACCGCTCTTACAGAGGACCCGGGTTCGATCCCCAGCACCCACATGGCGGCTGAGAACCGTCTGTAACTCCAATTCCAGGAGAACTCCAGTTCCAGGGGAATCCGAGACCCTCTTCTGACCTCCGCGGCATTGCACGACACGGGTGCACAAACTTGCATGCAGACTGTACATTCATACACATACATAAATAAATAAAAATTAATAAAAAAATTTTTTTAAAAATAAACAACAAAAGAAAACCATTCCAGCTAGGAGGGTTACCGTGACCCTGATTGATGCCTACGATGTGCTGTTAGTTGTGAGAGTCAACTCTGAAGGCTGGCAGGAAATTTCATAAACACGTAGAAAGATTATGTAGTCAGACTACTTTGCAAGTGACTTTTAAGTCCTCATTATATGGAAGAAACCAACTCCACCTGATTCAGGTCAAGAGTTGCCTCTACAGGGCCAAGGCACTGTGGGGCATATGGTCTCTGCTGCAACTACTTAACTCTGCCTATTTTGTATGAAAGTAGCCATAGATAATATGTAAATACATGAAGATGGCTGTGTCCCAATAAAACTTTATAAAAACACCTAAACTGAGATAAGATTTATCTGTAGTTTGTGGATCTCTGAGAGCCACACTCCAAGAAAATGCTGAGGACTCAGGTTTAAGAAAAAAACAAAACAAAAAAACAACTGTTCCTATCTCTTCTCCTGGGAAACCTTACATCCTAGCTTTCTTTTGGAATCCTACCCATCTACAAAACTCATTATGTAATCTCCAATTTCCTCCAAGCTAGATAAGATCTCTCCCTCCCTTGAAATTCTACAATAATTTCTTATAGGGTTCATTTCCGACCTATACAAACCCCAGCATTATTCAGAGTAGAACTTCAGGTGATATATCTTCAATTGTACTGTAATATTCTTCTGCTTTTAGTTACTGAGGGAACAGAAAACTATAGGAATTTCTTCAACTTATACCACCAATACAAATTAATATGGATGCACTTATATGTAAAATGGTTATCTTTTTTTTTTATTTATTTCTGTATGTGTATGAATGTACTGTCTGCATGCAGGTTTGTGCACCCGTGTTGTGCAATGCCGAGGAGGTCAGAAGAGGGCGTCGGATTCCTCTGGAACTGGAGTTCTCCTGGAATTGGAGTTTCGGACGGTTCTCGGCCGCCATGTGGGTGCTGGGGATCAAACCCGGGTCCTCTGCAAGAGCGGTTGGCGCTCTTAACCACTAGGCCATCTCTCCAGCCCCAGCTTAATTCTGTTTTTAAATGCTTCTGGTAAACACCTTCAGTTCTTCCACTCTCCCAACATCACACACTGGTACTGTTAGCCACTTGTCACAGGCTCAGTTTTCATTTGAAGTTTCAGATCTAAGTGCTGAGACCAGTGTGGCACAGATAGAATACGTTTTATGAATATATCTTATACACACATACATACACTCACGAACACACACACACACACACACACACATACACATGCAGACACACGANTCTCTCTCTCTCTCTCTCTCTCTCTCTCTCTCTCTCTCTCTCTCTCTCTCTCTCTCTCTCTCTCTCTCTCTCTCTCTCTCTCTCTCTTTCTCCCCACCCCATCTAGTTTTGTAATGAGAAAAGCCTGCTATTCTCAGTGTCTTAATAGGTAAAGGCTGCAAACGTACATGTGTACATCATCTGGAGTTGAGGGCAAGGAGGGATCCTCAGAAACTGAAAGATGAAGGTGGAAAGGGTGTCGGAGGTAGGAGCTGCTGCTGCCCACCAAATCCTCCCTGAGGAGTGGCTCTGGGTGGTGCCGGCATGGAAGGTGGCCAGCAGGAAGACTTGAAGGGTCCCTGACCTTCAGGCACAGGTCTGGGGTGAGGGCCATAGGGTGTGGGATCTGGTAAGTCAATGGGTCACCTGTGTTTAAAAGAATGAGCACGCCCCTTCCCATTGCCCAAAGGGGGAGAGACTGGAGAACTCACCCTTTCCCTCCAGCATGGAAGCATTTCACACAAAAGGAAGTGGTGGCAGAGAGCCAGGAGGAGGCGACATCTCCTCTATTCTGCATCCCTGCCAGGAGAGAAGACCTTGCACCAACAGCAGGTTCTGTGACAAATCTCCAGAGCCTCAGAGCTGGCATTGACCCCAGTGTGACAGGCAGAGAGGTGCATGCTGTGGAGGCTGAGCTGCAGACATGGGGATGGGAGAGGAAGCCCAGATGATGTGAATGCACCAGTGCCGAGCTTTGTACATACAGTGTCTCCAGAAGTGTGTGGAAGGTCTGGTCCCCACCTGGTGGTAAGAGAAGCTGTGGTTTGAATCTGAAATTCCTCCCCCAATGTCAAGTGCATGGCTGCCATAGGACATCTTTGGGAAGTGACTGCACCTCAAGGGAGCGTTCTTCTGTGGTTTAATCCACCCAGAGATTCATAATCTACTGGATACGGGGAAGTGTTGGAAATTAGGGAAGGGGGGCCTGCTTGGAGGAAGCGTGTCGCTGGGGTCTTGAACTTGAGGCTCCACCTTATCCTCATTGCCTCTCTGCCATTCTCTGCTTTCTGGACACCATGGAGGGAGCGGCTTTTTCCCTTTATCCTATCCTTCTGCCACAATGGTCAGCCTCACAGGCTAGAGAGCAATGGAGCCTACCCACCAGGAACCAAAACCCTCCAACCATGGAACAAAATAAATCTCACCTTTAAACAGCTTCTCTCAGCAGAAGGGACAGACAACTTAGTCAAGTACACTGGTGTTAAGCCATGAACAGTTCATAGTGAGTGGGAGGTGGAATCTGGTGTCAGGAAGTTACGAAGGGCAGTAGTGCCTTTCAGAGGTACCTCGTGACCAAGTTCCCCCCCCCCCCCGCCCACCCCATTCTTTCTCACTACTATGGAGCAAGTGCCTTTTGTCTGCCTCAACATGAACTCACAGCAATGGGACCAAACTCTTAAAGCTATCAACTTCACAAGATCTTGAATAACTTGGGAACTGGGCCTGAGCTCACCTGTGGAGACCATGTTGAGTAGGCTGAATTAGGACGATCTCCCCTGTGAGCACGCCTGTGGAGGACCATCTTGAGTAGGCTGAATTAGGAATGTCTCCCCTCTGAGCACACCTGTGGAGGACCATCTTGAGTAGGCTGAATTAGGACGATCTCCCCTGTGAGCACACCTGTGGAGACCATGTTGAGTAGGCTGAATTAGGAAGAGCTCCACTGTGAGCACACTGTGGAGGACCATGTTGAGTAGGCTGAATTAGGAAGAGTTCCACTATGAGCACACCTGTGGAGGACCATGTCTAGTAGGCTGAATTAGGACGATCTCCCCTGTGAGCTCACCTGTGGAGGACCATGTTGAGTAGGCTGAATTAGGAAGAGCTCCACTGTGAGCACACTGTGGAGGACCATGTTGAGTAGGCTGAATTAGGAACATCTCCCCTGTGAGCACACCTGTGGACCATGTTGAGTAGGCTGAATTAGGAAGAGCTCCCCTGTGAGCACACTGTGGAGGACCATGTTGAGTAGGCTGAATTAGGACGATCTCCCCTGTGAGCTCACCTGTGGAGGACCATGTTGAGTAGGCTGAATTAGGACGATCTCCCCTGTGAGCTCACCTGTGGAGGACCATGTTGAGTAGGCTGAATTAGGAACGTCTCCCCTGTGAGCACACCTGTGGAGGACCATGTTGAGTAGGCTGAATTAGGACGATCTCCCCTGTGAGCTCACCTGTGGAGGACCATGTTGAGTAGGCTGAATTAGGAACATCTCCCCTGTGAGCACACCTGTGGACCATGTTGAGTAGGCTGAATTAGGAACGTCTCCCCTCTGAGCACACCTGTGGAGGACCATGTTGAGTAGGCTGAATTAGGAACATCTCCCCTGTGAGCACACCTGTGGACCATGTTGAGTAGGCTGAATTAGGAACATCTCCCCTCTGAGCACACCTGTGGAGGACCATGTCGAGTAGGCTGAATTAGGAAGAGCTCCACTGTGAGCACACTGTGGAATCTAAGGTCTGCCGTGATGGCTTTCATTTGGTTCAATCGCCCCTTGCTAGGCTCCTGTTCTCCTTTGTAACTGGAACATTCAGTCTGTGTAACTGGAACATTCAGTCTGTGTCACTGTATGTTGGAAGCATACTTCCTTTTATTTACTTTTTTGTTTGTTTGTTTGTTTTGGTCTTTTTGAGACAGGGTCTCCCTGTAGCTCCAGCTGTCCAGGAACTCATTATCTAGACCAGGCTGGCTTTGAACTCAGAGATCTTCCTGCCTCTGCTTCCTGAGTACTGGGATTAAAGGTGTGCACCACCATACCCCGCAAATTTTTTATTTTATTTTACAATGGCTTGCAGCTACCTTTGCCTTAAGTCTCAGAAGACACTTTGAACTTGAGCTTTTGAACAATATTGGAGATGTTTAAGAGTATGGGGGTCTCAGGTAGATTTTTGCCTTACAAGGTAAGGTCATGGGCCTTTGGGGAACCAGAAGTGGAATGTTATGATTTAAAGAGACATGTGCTATATCAAGCCTATAAGGTGTGGGCTTGTGAAAGGGACTGAGATGGGAGATGCCTGGGCTGAGCCAAGGAGATAAGAGATCATGAGGACCCTGGCCTGACCTGTGGACCGGATCCTAGTGGACTCATACAGCATTGTTAGCGCTTCTGGGGACACGAAGAGCAGTTGGTGCAAGGTCACTGGGGGCCTGGCCTGGAGCTGTGTCTTGTGGGGGGTCCTCTGTGTAGACTTTCCTCTGCTCCCCAGCTATCTGGAGCTCAGTGATTGTGCTTAGCCACACCCTCCTGCCATAATGGGTTGACACCAGGAGACCATGAGCCAAGAAAAACAATTCCTGGGGCTGGAGAGATGGCCTACCGGTTAAGAGCACCAACTGCTCTTGTAGAGGACCCAGGTTCGATCCCCAGCACCCACATGGCGGCTGAGAACTGTCTTTAACTCCCATTCCAGGGGAATCCAACGCCCTCTTCTGACCTCTGTGGTATTGCATGACAGGGGTGCACAGACCTGCATGCAGACAGTACATTCATACACATAAAAAATAAATAAGAGCCGGGCGTGGTGGCACACGCCTTTAATCCTAGCACTTGGGAGGCAGAGGCAGGTGAATCTTTGTGAGTTCAAAGCCAGCCTGGTCTACAGAGTGAGTTCCAGGACAGCTGGGGCTACAGGGAGACCCTGACTCGAAAAGACTAAAATAAATAAATAAATAAATAAATAAATAAATGGAGCTGGAGAGATGGCTCATTGGTTGAGAGCACCGCCTGCTCTTGCAGAGGACCCGGGTTCGATCCCCAGCACCACGTGGTGGCTGAGAGCCATCTTTGACTCCAGTTCCAGGGGAATCCAGTGCCCTCTTCTGAACTCCGCTGCATTGCGCAACACAGGTGTGCCAACCTACATGCAGACAGTGCACTCATACGTATAAAAAATAATGAAAAAAAGTTTCAAAAAAAGAAAATAAAAATGAAGAAAAACAATTCCTGCTTTTGTTTCTGTCAGGCACTGTGGTCACAGCTATGCAGAAGGAGCTAGCTCATACATTAGTCTGGTGTCAATCAAACCTAGAGGTAATTATCATAATCACATACTGACTTGAGTGCATGCTATTAAGAGCCATTAATCCATCCATCCATTCATTTTCTTAAAATTTCATGTTATTCTTTCAGTTGCTATTCCAAGTAGCAATTTCTTCTCTCACTTTATCTTTAGGTGCTATTTGTATAGATGAGGACTAGAAGGTTCTTCTTTCCATATTAATTAGACCTCTAGCTAGCTTGTATTTTTTTTTGGGGGGGGGTCTGAGACATGGTCTCCTTGTAGCCCCAGCTGGCCTGGAATTCACTAAATAGATCAGGTTGGCCTTGAAGTCACAGAGATTCATCTGCCCCTGCCTCCCGAGAGCTAGGATTAAAAGTGTGTGCCACCAAACCTGGCTCACTAGCTTGAGGTTTTTTTTTTTTAGTATTTTAATTTTATGGTATATTACCTGCATGTATGTAAGTGCACCCATGTTGTGCAATGCCTGTGGAGAACAGAAGAGGGCATTGGATGCCCTGGAACTGGAGTTATGGATGGTTGTTAGCAGCCACGTGGGCGATGGGATTCAAAACCCAGACTTCTGCAGCCAATGTTCTTAACTGCTGAGCCACTCTCCAGCCCCAGAGTTTGTATTTTCCTTTTCTTAATTTTTTATTGAATTTTTGTGTATTCCAGACAGAAATTATCAATCTTAATCACTTTTATGGCCCCTTGTATTTTCCAGAACAAATTCATCACTGGCTTCCAGGGTTTCCACAGTACACCGTTTGCAAACAGGAAGCCTTTATCACTCCCCCAACTCTGATACCTTTCATGACTTCTCAGGCATTTCATTGGCTCAGGACTCCAAGACCACATTAAACAGCAGCAGTGAGAGCAGCCATCCTGGTTTTCCGGGGCTTGGCAAGGATGTCTCAGGGACGAGCTGGCCTCACCTTCAGAACTGGAGACATATATTTCACTCTGGTAAGGAAATACCTATCCTTTCCTGTTGTTCTAGGTATGATGACAAGTGGACGCTGGGTAGATTTCTTCAAATGTTTCATCTTGCAATCATGAACTTTAATAGTTCCTGAATGGAAACGATCCTGACACTTAGAGTATCTACTCTGTGGGCCATGGGGATTTTCTAAACCCCATGGTTTCTTTCTTGTGTTGTACTTGTGTATGGGTGTTTATATCTGCTTGGTGGGGGGGCTGAGGCCAATCTCTCTATACCTTATGTTTTGAGATAGCCTCTCCTGCTGAACCTGGAGCTCACTGAAGCAGCTGACTGGCTGGCCAGTGAGCCCAGGGATCCACTGGTCTCAGGGTTACAGACACAACACATGTGGCTCTTTATGCATAACCTCAGAAACATTCTTTCCACGGCCTGGACAGCACCCAGGATCTGTCCAGCATCGTGGGTCCTGACTCTCCACTGGGCCTGCACTCACTGTGGGTGGTGCTGGGGATAAACTGGGGCTGAGGGGGCTCTGTCCGCTGCTGTAGGCCACCCCATGGGTACAAGAGCCATGCTTCTGTTCCATCCCATTCACCTACTTTGATCTGTGAATATGCTGTTTTTCTAATGTCTATATAAGGCACCGTGAAGAAGCTCTGTTGCTCAAGAAAGCATTCAAGAAGAACCGATAGTGCCCTGTGGTTCGGGCCAGGTTTTCTCCTGTCTCCTGTCCCCACCACCAGTTTGTCCCTCCCTTCACACACTTCCAGTCCTGTGTCCCATTTCCCGCCCTGCCACCCCTCCTGCCAGCCACTGCTCTGCTACAGCTGACTGGTGGGTGCCCACCTCCTCTAACTCTGTGTTAGAATTCTTTTCAAAACTGCAAAAATGATTTGCAATTGCATGATCCATTTTAAGAAGATACTAACCTCCCTGCCCTAGTAAGAATACCTGGATACCACTGCTTCATTTCTGAATACTACAACCCCCCAGAACCTGGAGGAGACAGTCACTCGTCCCTCAGGCCCCACTAAGCAGACACTTGAGCTGCAGGTGCAGAAGACTGTCCTTCCAGGGCCAGCAGTGCCCCGGGCACTGAGTGAGGTAGACAGACACGAAAGCCAGAGGGAAAACTGCAAACTTTTATTGACACAACTTTTAAGTTACAATACAGTTCAAACACATTTTCTAGGATGAAACCACACAAATGATACACACAGCAATACATGTTCTTTGTACCTAAGTCAGTACTATTCTTCACACACATATCCTGAAAGAGTTCCCATGTGGTTAACGCAAAGTGGAAACGGTGTAAGGCGTGGGCGTCACTCACACGGGGAAGAGGAGTGTGACCGGCAGAAAACAGCGAGCCAGAGGAAAGCGCAGCGTCTCCTGGTTTAGTGGCCAGAGGAAAGCGCAGCGTCTCCTGGTTTAGTGGCCAGCGCAGGCGCAGCCACAGCACCGCCCTCCACGCTGCACCTGCACGGCCGCAGCAGGGAACACACACACTAATGATGAGGCCCACGTCAGCAAGGGCGGTACAAGGCCACACGGCCACCACGTCCGAGCGGAACGAGAGTGCAACCACTAACACTGACCCACGCCCCAGGTCCTGCAAAGGCAGAGGGCAAAAACAAAGAGGGGAGGTTAATGAGAGGCTGACCACAGCTGAGGATGACGGAGTCCGGCACCACGCACCAGAGGTAACTGCAAGATAACAAGCAGAGGTTAGGTTCTGCAGCCTGTCTCCTGGAGGATAAAGTCCCAAGCAGAGACCTGTCAAGGCAAAAAGGTTTAAAGAAACCAGAGCTGTGGCCACCACGGAGCTGCAGCCACATGGACATTCACAAGGTCCCCCTCCCACCCAGGGTACCCTGACCCAGAAGGGAGGTGTGGGAACCAGGGAGGCCACAGAAAGCCGACGGAGAGAGCAGGGCAACAGGAGAGGCGGGGCGGAGAGAGGACAGCACCTTGCCATGGCCACGAAGGGGAAGAGAAATAGGAGGGAGGGGTGGCCAGAGCCCCGCCTGAACAGGACAGGACAGGACAGGACAGGACAGGACAGGACAGGACAGGACAGGACAGGAGAGTCGACCCAACAGCAGGAGGAGGGAACAGACACCTAACACGCAGAGGACCAGCTTGAAAACAGAAGGAAAGAGGACTCTGGCGAGGCCGCACCTGAAAATGAAACAGCAGATTAAAGCAGGAAGGAAAGTCGTCAGAGGACACGGCTCTGGGTCCACGCCTGTGAAAAGCAAAGCCAAGTCAGAAGAACAAGCGGTCATCTGCTTCTCAGCCGCCAGCCCCAGTGTGGGCTGTGCACGGCACGCCAGCCAAAACGTGTGTATTCTAAGACAACATTGCAGAATGCAAAAAGTATTAGTCCTACAAGCCAGCTTCCGCTGCAGGTGGCCTTAAATGAAAAGCAGTTTAGCAGAAAACTGTGTAAAAAGGGTCGAGAGGCCTACTGCCTACAACATGTTAAATTGTCAGATGCAGCACACAAACACACCTGTCTGCCTGTCCCGTCTGTGAGACATGTTCAATAAAAGACTACACAAGACTTCTCTCTAAAGGACCTGCAGTTTTCCACAAATCACTTAAAACCATGGACAGCACAGAACCTCTTCCTAGCGCAGCTGCTTAGAGGGCGTCTTCTCAGTGCAAGCACCTGTGCTTTCGGCCCATCCCGCTGAAAAGACTTCCTACCAAGACACGACAGAGTTAGCCATTCAGCAGATTCTAGAAAAGGTAGGTAAAGGTGTGTAACAAGTGCCTCCCTGACACGTACCAAGAGCAGGAGACATACCTGGGATCCAATATGAATCAGTGGATTGCTCTGGTTCCAGCACACAAAGCCATGGGCTTGTGTACCTAAGAAGTTAGGCATTTTAAACGACAAAAACTAAACAGGTTGCAAAAAAACCTTACAGAAAATCCTTAGGATTTAATAATAACTCAAGGCCTAATGCCTTTAGAAGTCCTTAAGAATGTCAAAATAACACTTCATTCAGAAATTTTTAATTTACTTAAAGTCAACTGAAATGCTCATTACATACAGTAAAGCATCTAAGCTTTTCCCACAACTGAGCTAAGCTTCTCAAGGCTTCCTTTGTGCGGAGGGGGGTCTTGGTCCCTTCGGCCCTGGGCCCCGTTAGTGCAGAACTATGTACCTCACTGTACATAGTTCCATACACAGCTAACCTTGTGTTTTGATAGCTCTCCCAGACCTTCTCTCTCTCTGTGGGCCCAGGAACAAGTATGTGAAGCCAGAGCTGGGCCTGACAAGTAGACAGGGAGAAAGGGGAACAGCAAGCAGCCAAGCCCAGCACCCAGTGTGGCCCCAAGGCTCCACACATGACGTGCTTCCTAACTGCTGGGCATTCTGTCTTGGAAGAGAGGATAAAGGGAACGGCCTCAGAAGACCCACGGACAACCAAGAGCAGCGCTCAGTACTACACAGACCTCTCTGGGCTTGTGCAATTAAAATCACCAAGACCTGTCTTCAACTAGCATCAGTCCAACAGTCAAAGAGTGCACTGAGCTTACCTTCCCAATAAAGCCACAAGAAATGAGAGGCAAAAACAAAAGCAAAAGCTGACAGCACAAAGGGGAAGCCCCTCAGACCTGGTCCTGTAACCTAGCCTATGCCCCATCCTAGTGGGGAGCCTGCCCGCGGAGTGGGGTGGGAGCCTGCCCGCGGAGTGGGGTGGGAGCCTGCCCGCGGAGTGGGGTGGGGTCCTCTAGACCCAGTGGAGGACCACTCCTGGAAACCTGCTCCACGTGTCCATCACTGACTGCCCCCATGCATCCTCCCATCCTGCCAGACTCTCTTTGCCCACCAGACCACTGTCCACTCCTCCCTCCCCACCAGCCTCCTTAAACAGCAAAGCCTTTTGCCCTCACCAGCAGAATGCTGCTTGGAGAGAAAAAAAGGCCCTGGGTGTCAGACCTACACTCCACCCATTCAAGAAAGGCCCTGGGTGTCGGACCTACACTCCACCCGTTCAAGAAAGGCCCTGGGTGTCAGACCTACACTCCACCCATTCAAGAAAGGCCCTGGGTGTCGGACCTACACTCCACCCGTTCAAGAAAGGCCCTGGGTGTCAGACCTACACTCCACCCGTTCAAGAAAGGTGGCAGCTCAGACGATGATATAGGACCTTTGCACATCACATAAGAACTACCCGAATGGAAAACGGTTATGGCAAACCACCCCCCACTCTCCTCCACAGCGAGTCATGGATGCAGGACCTGCACAGGAAGCTGCCTGTACAGGACAAGGGGACCTCGGAACCTCTTTGGAAAACAAAAGTTGAGATTTGCCCTTAAGAAAAGTACCAATTTAAGGATTTAACAAATTTGGCCAAGCCAAAGGCAACACAAGCGAATATTCAGGTAAGCAGCTAAGTAAACTCATATTAATTACACACAAAGTTAACAACGCAAAAAGGAGGGACATGCCCTGGCTTTGCACCTCACCTACTGATCCACCTCATGAGCTAGATTGAGATTCACTGCTTCAAGCTTCTTGAATTTGTGAACAAATAATACACAGATAAGGATGAATGTATTGACTTACTACATCTTTATAAAAATCAATTGTACACACAAACACATCAACAATTAGAAAGTGTCTCTATTAAACTTTGATAAGACAACACAAAAGAACTAACAAATAGCTAAGACGTTGCTACTTGAGCTGAAAGCTTACTCTGAGGAGGTCGTATTCACACAGTGTGCTAGTGCTTCTGTATCTCTTCATAGCATGATAAAGAAAGAACAGAGATAATGGTTGCAGCAGATCTTCCCAGTTCAGGGCTGCTCTGACCTCGCTGTGGCAGGTGCACTGAAAACCAGCACAGCCTTCTAACACTTCTTTCTTCCTTCCTTCCTTCCTTCCTTCCTTCCTTCCTTCCTTCCTTCCTTCCTTCCTTTCTTCCTTCCTTTCCTTCCTTCCTTTCTGTGGTTCTCCTTCCCGGAAGCTAAGCCCTCAGCACTGGCCTGCCTGGTCCCCAGAGTCCACTCGCTGGCATGTGTATTTAGAGGCTGGACCTCCAGCTGCCCTAAGGCTTGGCCGAATCGGGGCTGGTCTCTCAGAGCATGGCAATGTGTGCAGACAGTTACAGGCACACACTTGCTCCTCAGCAGCACATCCCACAAGGACAAGGCCAAAAGCAGACCTCTGAGTAGCCCCGAGGCCTGTGGTGAACAACGGTGCCCAAAGAGGGTTTGTTTCCTTAACTGACTTTTAACGCTTCAGGGGCCTACTTTGCAGAGATAAAATTTAGACTTGGGTTTTAAAAGCCCAACACTCAAGACCATGAGAAAGTGGCACAACCTGTCCATCCCATTTCACTGTGCTCTACTCAAGGGTACAATGAGCTCTCCTATGCCCCAGTGGCTCTTTAACTGGTTTCTCTTTCAACTAGAGCTGACACATCACCAAAACTCAGCCAGGCACATCAACAGCCCATGTCTAAGATAACAGGAGTGGGCAGTGGCAGCAGACTGACCAGCTGATAGCACACGGATGGGCTGGTGCCAGGCTTGCCACAGGCCCAGCAGGTTTGGCCCTGAGTGCTTCCAACCAGGTTCGAAGCAAAGGCTTTGGGGTCATGGATAGCACCACAGCTGGAGGGTCTTCTGAGACATCCTGTGAGTGCTACAGTTCCCTAGAACCCCAACCGCCACCCACATTCTCCAGTGCTCCTTGTGGGCCCAGGACATCACCTCTACATCAACGCTATGTAGTCTCCCGGGCCTGGAATAACTTCTCTGGGTCTTAATAGTATTGGAAATGTCAGGTAAAACTTCAGCAGTGGAAACCAGCCGCTTCAAGTTCTGAGCCTGGTCCTTGCTGGGTTACCTAGCAACAGTTAAGTGATAGCAGACTTCTCTCATCCTCGTCCTACTAAGAAATGTGACATGAAATCACAGGCATAAAAGACAACCAAAAGGACCTGAATGTGCCTGGTACGACCTACCACTGTGGAGCATTTCCCAAACACTGAAGCACTCGTGGGGACACGGTAAGGCACTGTGTTCAGTGTTTGCCCAGCATGGACTCTGCAATGGATGCTTTGTAGAAAGCGAGTCTCACCTTACAGAATCTACCGGAATGACCAACGGTAGACAGACATGCTTTATCTTGGCAGCATCATCTTATGAGCTGACCATCCCCACACCACGCACTGGGAGGATACCAAGCCAAAGGGACACTGACATCATCAAAGCAATGACAGGATGTGCCCCAGAGCCAGGGACACAAACCTGCCAGCTGGGATGTATTTAAAAGCAGAGGTCCAAGCAGGCCTCATGACCTTCCAGCTGTGCCTAAGCCAGGAAACAGGCCAAAGGGCAGCCTGCGAGCCTCCCTGTGCTTAGCCAGCACTGTGGCTGTAGAGTGTGAACAGGTGGCGCTTGGGAGGTATTTACAAGAAGCAGAACTGCCACTTCCACGGCACCACCCGGCCACCCACCTCACGTCCTGGCTTTCCAGGGCAGTTAAGTCATTCATAATCACCCGAAATTTTAACCTGTGTTTTTACCAGAGCCTGTGAGGGCCCTCTGGGGAGACCACTCCAGATAAGCCTGGTTGAGAACTCTTCTAATCTGTACTGAAGATAAGTGCAACCATTATCAGATATTCTTTGCTGTGGAATACTGGGAATCTGAGCTGCTTCTGTTCCTCCTGACTCTGAAGTCACTGTGCCCATCACACAGTAGGGTCATGAAGAACAAGGTCTACATGCACTGTAAGCACTCGGAAACAAAAGAACACAGGAACTGGAGTTCTTGTGGACAATAAAAGTCAAAGCCATCTAACACCAGACTCCACTCCCATGTCCACCAGATGAAGTCTTCTGGAATCACACTGTGGCTGGCTGGCATGTGGACAAGTTGGCAGACTGAAGAGACCTGTGCCCCTGGGATCCTACGCCTGTGCCGGTGAGCAGCTTCCTTGAAGAAATTCCACATTGTATGCAGTGCGAAGTCAGACTTTGCCATCAGAAATCACTCCACAATCAGGGCCACATTTATGTGTGACAGATCAATCATATGCCTACGGAAATTTAAAGTGACAGTTAACAGCAACTCTTCCACAAGTCACCAAGATGGATTAAGTAAGGCAGAACTCTGAGTCCTGATGAGCAAAACCAAAATCTTTAGAAACAGAAGAGGCCCTCACAGAACAAAAGCAGTCTTGAGAGGATGCCTGCTCTTTTCTGAACTACTGATGCCACCTACATTGTCAAGGAGCACACCCCCAACCACAGCAAAGCCTCCCTGCTGCCCCCTTCCCCAGTCAACGACTACAGAACACACAAACTACCTGTGGAATTTCTGCTGAAACGCTAGTGCATGGGCTGGCTCCTTGAACTTTGCTATAGCTTTCCGCTGCTGGGGAAGCATCTGTAAACTCTAGAGAAAACAAAACAAAACAAAACATTTAATGTTCCGTTGTAATATAAAATACGAGTACCCCACGCGTTCTAGGCTCCCATACAAAATGAACCTAGGCTGCTGTCTGGAACAGAGCCACAGGTCGCCTTCCCCTCTTCCCTATCTCCTTGGGCACCAGTGCAAAGCGAGGTACTGCTCGGTCAGCCAGGAGACATGTCCACCCCAGCCCAGTGCAAAGCGAGGTACTGCTCGGTCAGCCAGGAGACATGTCCACCCCAGCCCAGTGCAAAGCAAGGTACTGCTCGGTCAGCCAGGAGACATGTCCACCCCAGCCCAGTGCTCAGGCTCTCCACCCCTAGCCGGGCCACTTTCCCCATAGAGTAGTTCCTCTCCCAGTGCAAAGCGAGGTACTGCTCGGTCAGCCAGGAAACATGTCTATCCCCTAGCCCAGGGCTCAGGCTCTCCACCCCCTAGCCGGGCCATTTTCCCCATAGAGTAGTTCCTCTCCCAGTGCTTCTGTGGAATGAGATTTTGCATGGAGGCTGACTAAAGAACGGCACTCACACGCCAGAGGAAGTGGCTGCCTACATTTGGCAGTTACCCCCGGTTTACCAAGATAAATGGAGATACTCAAGAGCGTAGCTGGACGATAGACACAGAACACATTTACTTATGTCCACTCTGGTGAAGGACCCTGTGCTCGGATGGCACATTAAGCCCCATAGCCTTGGCTCTCACACTTCTCAGACCTGGCTCTGTCGAAAGGCCGCACATTGTGAAATGTTAAACAGGGAGCCTTAAGTTCTTGCAGGGACCTTAACTCCAGGCTGTCCCTGTTCTTGCAGCTCTCACCAGACAACCTTCTCCCAAGGGCTGAAGCAGCAGGAGAAGCAGCTCCCCAGAGCTGAGCACTTCAACCTAGTTCACAGAGCTGTCAAACAGCTACACAGGAAGTGAAGACAGCAGGACGCAGCTCACACGCAGCCCACACGCAGCCCACACGCAGCTCACACGCAGCTCACACGCAGCTCACACGCAGCCCACATGGCTCACACGCAGCTCACACACAGCTCTAACCCACACACAGCTCTAGCACACACACAGCTCACCCACAGCTCATGCCGATCAGCCACGCAGGCCACGAGCAACGTGCTCAGCAAATGAACTCCAACAACTTGCTCTGCTGAGGAGCAACTGTCTTATTTTTTCACATGCCGGAGCTTCACAGGGTAAAAACTTCTTTTTCTTCCTAACTCGATTTCAGGCGCAGCTCAGTGAAAAGGGGGCTGCCTCCCAGCAAGGCCAGGGAAGTTACGCCTCAATTCCTGGGCCTGAAGAAGTCCCTTCAGCCTGGCTCTGCCAGGACACAGGACACAGGACACAGGCCCCTCCCTGCCCACTTTCAGACTCGTCTATGGACTCGTCTATGGACTTCTCCATCTGAGACTGAAACATCAGGATACCTGTACCCCAGAAGCTATGGCAGGAACACTACCTTACAGCAGCGCCCGCTGTCACCATGGGGCTCATAGGTAAAGCACAGTGCATCTTTACAATGTCTGGTTAAAAGGCTCAAACAGACTCCCTCTAGGTCAGGCACTGTCACCCCACTAAATGAATGAACACTAGGTGGTGCCATACCCAAAGCTCACAGACATGACATTTTATTCTAACATAGTGGTGCTGGAGCCCAAGGTCAGGCACTTAGCATCAATCTCCTTAATATATACATTCAAGCCACAGTCAAGTAATGAAAGTCTCTTGAAATCACACCACTGAGTCACATTTTTAAACTATCCAAAGTTGCTAGACCATTATATTTCACCTTTTCTTTTGAATTAAGAAACGCAGCATTTTGTAAACTCGGTGTTTAAAAATCTACAAACCCCATTCAAACCCGATCCAACTGAGCTGAAACTTGCAGGAATTAAGTGCATCTATACTCTTTGATCACTCATTCCCTTAATACTCTTCTATCATTAATTCTGTTCCTACATACAAACCACCTAAAAACTACCTACCAGTTTTTTAGACAGAGTCTCAGTGTGCACCCCAGCTGGCGTGTGATGCTCTCGTGTGCTGGGTGGGACTACAGGAGTGCACCACCACACCAGCCAAAACCATATGTCCCTAAAGACGAGGCTGATGTCTCCATCTCCGTCATCTGACCAAGTTTTCCCAACAGCTCTCAAAAGTGGGAGACCAAGTGCAGAGTGAACTTCTCAGTGTGAAACACAAATGAGAGTAAGGTCACAGACTCTAAGAATCCCATGACGAAGGGTCTATAATTACATCAAATACCTCAACATCAGGCTGGGTTTCTGAAGGGTTTTATCTACAAGCTTTTAGGGCTCTCAAAAATACTAAATGGAGATCTGGAACATATCATGAGTTCAAAGGGAGCAAGAGACCAGGCTACGAGGAGGCCCTTGGCTTGCTCTACGGAGCGGGCAGTCCTCGAACACCCCTGCATTGCCCACTGGCCATGTGGCTTGGATGACTTCCACAGAGAATCTGGGTCTAGCAGACTTGAGTTGAATGCTTGTTCACCTGGAGCCAGCTCAGCTCTTTAGAGCATCAGGCTCAGCTCATTTTTTTTTTGGTCTTTTCGAGACAGGGTCTCCCTGTAGCCCCAGCTGTCCTGGAACTCACTCTGTAGACCAGGCTGGCCTTGAACTCACAAAGATCTGCCTGCCTCTGCCTCTGCCTCCCAAGAGCTAGGATTAAAGGCGTGCGCCACCACGCCCAGCTCAGCTCATTTTTAAAAAAAGACGTTGGAAACACGATCCAAGTCAATGCTCTTTGGAGACTAATGAGCACTGGTATGGTCAGTTAGTGTGCAGATGGCTTCAGGAAGTAAGACAAGGCTAACCACTGTAAAATCTGAGACTGTGCGCCTGTGTATGTGTGACCTTCAAGATGGTTTGTGCAACTGGAGTATTTCTCTTCAAATGTGTATGTAACCAACAATGTGAATTTAGTCCAAGGCAGTTTCTGGAATAAGTGTGCACTGCAGGGATAACCACCATCACATGACCCGACTCCCAAGGGCACTGCCCTAAGACAGTGCTCTCATCTGCAAAGACGACACCCACTAGCACTGCCACCCCTTCTCGTAACCCACCTGGATGGGCCCCACCGACATCAGCAGGCTCTTCAGCTGGACATCAGTAGTAGATGAGGACAGCCCCTCCACGGACACAACACAGGGCTGAGGCTTGCACTCCACCACTCGCAGGTTCTGCTTATTTGGCATCAGACGTCCCCGGCCCATGGGACCTGCCACTCCTCGGCCTCGTCCATGCATGATGGCCTGGCAACAACAACAACAGAGATGCATTCTGATGTCTGAGCACATGTTCTCTCCATAGCTCTAGGATAAAATATAAGCAAATGCCTCAGAATCCATTACAGTGTCCTGAAGGGTTTTCTGCCTTTACTCTGCTCTCAGAGGTTGAGTGGGACTCGGGAAGTAACAGTCCAGTGCTCTGCACTCTTACAGCTTCTTCTCCTGGGGGAGTCCAGTGTCACTACCATCCTGGGAAGCACACTGCAGGGATGTATACATCGGGAGGACAACAGGGAAGGTGCAGGTCGCCTGCTAATCCCAGAGCACACACCTCCCCCTGCAGTGCAGGCAAGGGAGACCCTGTGCACAGTCGTGAATCCAACAGTAACAAGGGGCTACAGTATCCGGGATGTGACACCAGGGGTCAAGCCAAGAAGGAGCCGCACCTCTGCAACAGGGCCTCATTTAGCCACATGTGACAATTACAGAGCTGTCACTCGCACCAATCTGGCAGTCAAAGGGCCCCCAAAGCACCATCCTTCACAGCTACCCCAGACTCAGAACCACTGCTAAGGGGCCTTTAAAAAGAGAAGCTAATGCTGGGTGTGGTGGTACACACCTTTAATCCCAGCACTCGGGAGAAGAGGCAGGTGGATCTCTTGTGAGTTCAAGGCCAGCCTGGTCTACAGAGCAAGTTTCAGGCCAGATGAGGTTATAGGGGGACCCTGTCTCAAAAAGACTTTGGGGGGGGTACATTTCCAGCATGTTCTCCTAGTGAGGCAATTAAAGAGACACTGCTCAACTTCTCTAGCTCTACCTAGGAAAGCAGAGAGTAGAATCATGGAACTGGACAGTGCTGGGCTTTACCATGTCCTGCCCCATTCTGTCCAGTAGTTTGGGTAAAAGGGGCAGAGATGCACACAACACCCGGTCCTCACAGGAAAGGCAGGAAAGCAGAGCTGACGTTCAGAATGTGAATGGACACAATGGGAAGGAGCCAAGAGGGAGCCGCATTGACGGCGCTGCTGACGTTCAGAATGTGAATGGACGTGATGGGAAGGAGCCAAGAGGGAGCCGCACTGACGGTGCTGCTGGGATGCACACTCCGAAGGGCATGCGGACAGCTCCAGGAAGCTTACAGGACAGACCAAAAGTCCAAGTAGTAATGCTAGAAGCCAACACAGATTAACTCTGAGAAGTTACAATAGGAACACATCAGTGTGCACTTCAGCCAGACACCAGGCTCGAGCACTGTCTTAGCTTCACAACAGCTCCAACACCTACAGGGGGCCAGTGAGGTTGGCGGTAAGGAGCCTCAGCCACACATGTCCAATTTTCCAAAAGTTTTTCCATCAATAGCCAGGGCTAACTAAGACTTGAGAGCAAGGCTAGCTCCTTACCATTCAGACGGTCCATCAATTGCCAGGGGTAAGACTTGAAAGGAAACATGGACCGGAATGGTCTTTAAAGAGTCACCACTTAACACATGCACATCTGTCTGCAGCTGCAGGACAGAGTCCTTTAGTTGGTCCCTAGTTCACAAGGTATGTGAGACAGCACATATGAGATGACTGGAACTTGCACCAGCAGGGCCCAACTTCTGGAACAGACTCTGCTCACCCGTCTTTGAAAATGAAAAGGAGGCTTTTCCCTAGAAGCTGAAGAATGGCACCCTATCACGGCTCTGCCCAGAAGAGACAAGACAGGTCTCCTAGCAGTCAGTCTAAGGTGCCTGTGGGCTCCCGGGCTTCGTTCTGTCAAAGGAGGACATGCTCTTCATCTTCTTCTCCACAGGCCTTTCTCTCTGAACTGTGGAGGTGGCTGTGGCCAGGAGGGACACTCCTCTGCCTCTCCATTAGAAGCAACCCTGGCTGTCAGTGGGTGGGGAGGCACATGGGTGCTCTTTCTGGGGCTGTGCACAAGACAGTGCCTGTTCAGAGGTGCAGGACACAGCTGTGCTCTTGGCTGTGGGCAATTCAATGAGTTGTACCGTTGAGGGAAGGAACAGGCTTTAGTGAAAACATAACAATGATTTCCAAGCCAAGACTAAGGAAAGAAAGCATGGCTTGCTTACTAGTCCAAATACCATCAGGTCCCAGGCACTACGAATTAGAAAAATCATGTAATAGCAACTTTTCTCAACAGGGGGCAAGTAGCCTATAGGGAGCCGGGCCCTCTGTTTCTAGCCTCAGGCAGGGGACAAGCAGTACCTTCTTGGCTGGGTGGATGCCTTGGATGCTTTTGATGCCTGGAGGAATGGCTGGGTACATATGGGGCCCCACAGGCAGGTGCTGGGGCTGCTGAGGGCCTCCCTTGGTCAATGTCACCTTGCGAGCAGGCTGCTGTCTCATTTCCGGAGGCTGGGGAAGCCGCTGGGGCTGGCCATCAGCGTGAAAAAAGCCATCGCTCTCTCCTCCCTGCTGAAAGCAATAAGGAAGCACATGGATCAGTGTCTGCCCTCAACCCGACTCTTGCCAAGTACTGGACTCATGGCCAGTGATGACCGTGAGGCAGAACCAAACGAAAGTGAAACTCAATCTACCATTCTCCTGGAACCAGTAAAGAAATTTCTCATTAGGCAGTAGTTAAGGTTTTAAAGACATTTTTAAAATTTTTAATTATCAATTCCCATCACCCCCATGGCAGCTAGCAACCATCCATAACTCCAGTTCCAGGGGATCTTCTGACCCCTCAGGCAATTACATGACACAGGTGCACTTATACACATGCAAACAAAACACTCATACAAATAAAATAGAAAATAATTTAAAAATACATTAAAATTCTCATCAAAATATTGGCAAATTTACTTCAGCAACACGGAAGAAATATCATACATCACAGTCCAGTGTGATTCAACCCAGACAAAGGTTGACCTGACACTCCAAATTAGTGTACTGCACCAGCACAGGGCTGTGCACAGCTGGAGCCCAGCTAAGGGGTACTGTTCATACTCCATTCCTCCCCCAGTGACAGCGGGCAGCTCCCATCCCCAGGTTATTATATATGAGTATGTACTTAAACTTTAAAGTGTTTCCCATGGAAGTTTTCCAGCATATAAAAACAACTAAATCACTTTTAAATACACTTGAAAATGTTAGCCCTCAAAACAGGGCTGCCTGAGTGTCAACCTGGACAGAAGGTGATAGAGGGCTCTCAGCAGGAAGACCTGCCTTTTTCATGGGCCTCCACTGGTGGAAGCTTAGTTATGGAGCTGTGCATATTCAGGACAAACTCATGGACTTTCTATAGCTGTGAATGCCATTGAAGACTTCCAACAAGTTTCCAAAGCTCTTTAACCTTCAAGAGAGCCATATGCCATTCAACAGGCTCTCCAGTCCTTAACTCTGGAATAGTGACAAGAAATCTGCCAGTCTGTACTACTACAAGCTAAGTAGTGGTATCCTTGCTTTGCACGTGGAACCAACAGAAGCCTTCCCACAGCACCAGAAACAATTTAGGAGAGGAACTCGCATCAGCACAGTGTTAAAACAGAAATGAAATTGCTGGGCGTGGTGGCACATGCCTTTAGTCCTAGCACTCACACTCGGGAGGCAGAGGCAGGCGGATCTTTGTGAGTTCAAGGCCAGCCTGGTCTACAAAGCGAGTTCCAGGACAGCTGGGNAAAAAAAAAAAAAAAAAAAAAAAAAAAAAAACCCACAGAAATGAAATGCAATACAATGCAATGCAATGCAATGCAATGCAATGCAATGAAATGAAATGAAATGAAATGAAATGAAATGAAATGAAATGAAATGAAATGAAAGACAAAGCCTCATTCAAGTAATCCTTGCTGCTGCTGTCTGTGTCAGTGTCTTCTTTGCAGCTCAGCCTGGACAGAAGCTGAGATCCTCTCACATCAGCCTCCAGAATGCTAGGATTATAGGTGTGTGCTGCCACACCCTGTTCTCAATTAAGTTATTCTAATTGTGCTTTGACTTTTTAATGAAGATCATTCTGGGCACTCAAGGCTTAAATATAAAGAAGCTCTTTCCTTTTCCAAGAAAAACTGAAACTTTTTCCAATTGGGAGATCAAATATATATATTTCACTTTAGCACAATGAAATCTGTATCTTTGGGGACTTGCTGGTTTAACACTAGGAAAAGGTAAATATAAGTGTTAATGGACTATGGTCAGGAAGACTTTTTTTTTTAATTTTGAGACAGGGTCTCCCTCTAGCCCCAGCTGGCCTGGAACTCACTCTGCAGACCAGGCTGGCCTTGAACTCACAGAGATCCACTTGCCTCTGCCTCCGGAGTGCTGGGATTAAAGCCGTGTGCCCCACACCCGGCTTAAAGATGGTTCTTAGCCACCAGGTGGGTGCTGGGAATTTAACCCAGGTCCTCTGCAAGAGCAGTCAACGTTCTTAACCACTGACCCATCTCTCCAGCCCCAGGAAGACATTTTTATAGCCACACTCATTCACAGACAAACTTGAATGAAAGCCAAGCCAAACTAAATCTACCCATGTACATAGAAGTCTGATATAACCTATGCTCAGTTACAGCACTGAAAAGGATCTATTATTATGGGTCCTGAGTTATACAAGTTTTAATATACTACTGATTCAAATTGGGAATTTTAGAAATCTGTTACTGAGATGTAAGGAAATCTGTGTCCTGAGTGGATAGCAGATTGCATTCCAGCCACAGCGTGTGTCTGCCTTTAGAGCGAGGTTCCCAGGCGACATGAGGGATGCTTCAATTTCTGGCACAGAGGCTGATTTGGGTCCAACTTTAATTACCTACCACTTTCTCCAAAACAAATGAGTGAGAAAGAGGTTGGCCTCTTAGCTCACTGCGAAGACATATTGTTGGCTTTGCCCACAAGCAAGTGCTTAAGGAATACAATACAAATGTCTTTTTAGACTAATATTTGTTTTTTTTTTTTTATAAATATCTATGATACACTGAATTAAGGAAGCTCAGGGGATACCATTTATCAGCTTAATCATTACAAAAAATGAGGTTTGTGGCCATCAATATTAGCAGGACAAATTTATTTATAACAAATGGTTTAAATGTACAGATAAAAATGCCCATTGATAATGTCAGGCTTCTTGCAATTTGACAGATCAAATCTTATTTTTATTCTTTAAAGCCCATGAAGAAGTGGTATCACTGACTTGCATTCACTAGCAGGCGAATTGATTAATCCCCTCCACAGAATCTCAGCCCTTGATTATACCTATCAGGCGGTAAGCAGCATTATTCTGGAGTGACAACACTTGACAAATTCCCCAACCACTTTCCTCAGCCATTGTGGCCCTGCTAGCTTGTATTAACCCTGATGAAAAATTAATTTTCCTTATCTTCTTCTAAACCCCAAAATCCAAATCCGCCAAACTGGCAACTCCTTCTGTAAAGGTATTATGAAAACCTCTAAAAGATTAATTGCATGTCTTCAGGTGACATTAAATTAATTTCTGTACTCATGACAGACATTTGATACTCAGTACTGAAAGGACAGATAACATTGTCAGGACACACAGGACAGTGGTGTGGTGTCCCAGGGCAGCCTCTTATGAATTCTCCTTTCGACGAGGCCGCACTTCACTGTCACCAGCAGTGTGCCTGATGGCGCAGTCAGGCCCTCGCTGCACAGCTTTCTATTAAGGACAACAATGCAGGCCTATCCATACGATCTGATCTCCAGGAGGCCTGTTCAGGGTCTGGGCAATAAAGGACCTGCAAGCTGTGGAAGGAGGTTTCTAAGCATGGCTACGTTTAGGTTCCTCTACTTCTCCTGGCAGAGACACAAGCAAAGCAGTAAACCCCTCACTGACCTGCTCCCAGGTCAATTCCCTAATGAGGTGGCTGCTCTAGGGCACAAGGTGAGAACACTGCACATCTGCAGTGTTCAGTAGTGTGCTTACTAAACAGCAGGCAAGTAAAAGAGGAAACAGGAATCCGAACACTGCCTCCCTCCATCATCTACCTATGATGGGTCCACAGAGGTGGACTACCAACTAAATCCACAAGGTTTAAGCCACCTGGGGGAACACACCTCTTAACTGTCAGGCTTCCTTAGCACATGTGCTCCACTTTCTGTTATGGTAAGGATGTGGCAGTTAACTCAAGTGCTTATTCTTGCAATAATCTGCCATTCAAAGACTAGTTAGGTAAGAGGACATCTTTAAAGAGAAGAATTTTCTGGTCTTTGGAGGAGAAAAACCAATGCCCTGAGCCTCTGAGGGGAATCAAGATCCCAGGAGTTTCCAGCACAGGGGCAGCAATGCTGGAAGCAGGGCCTCTACCTGTCAGCTCATCACTATCCTGACCCACAGGGCCTGCAGGAGCAGAGGGTGGGCCTGTGCCCCCAGGGTGCCTGTCCTGTGCAAACCTATGACCTGCCTCTGCCTCCCCACCTGTATCAACAGCAGTCTCCCCAGAACTCCATCCACAGTCTCCTCCTTCACACATGCAGATGGAGACATGGAACCATGGTTAAGCCATTTCGACCTGGCCCTTTCACCTCTCCCTCTGCCCAGGTGCCACCAGAGGGCCCTACAAAGCTAGCTTCCCCAGAACCAGGCGGGGAAGCTGTGTGCCTGAATAACACTCCCAAACCAGTCAACATGGCAGAACTACCTAACACAGGGGTGGAGAGATGGCTCAGCCTAACAACCCTAGTTCAAGCCTCCATGGCAAAGAAAGCCAACTCCTCCAAGTGTTCTGACCCAGGCCTCTGACCGCCACAGTGCATACCATAGCATGCTGCCAGTTAACTGTCTTTTTTTTTTTTTTTTTTTTAAATTTCAAAAAACAGCAAACAGGCTCTAAAACACAATCACGTTTTTCAAATGAAATTAAGAAGGGAGTTTGGAGCCGGGCGTGGTGGCGCACGCCTTTAATCCTAGCACTGGGGAGGCAGAGACAGGTGGATCTTTGTGAGTTCAAGGCCAGCCTGGTCTACAGAGTGAATTCCAGGACAGCTGGGGCTACAGGGAGACCCTGTCTCAAATAGACCAAAAAAAAAAAAAAAAAAAAAAAAGAAGGGAGTTTGGAGAGAACCACAAAGTTTTGCATGGAAAGATGGCTGACAGAGAACAGTAAAGATCGGTCCCCTGCCAGAGCTCTCCTCAGCTGTGAAGCTGTGAGGTGACCCCAAACAATGACAATCATGGTGGTCCTCAAACTCCTTGACCAGGCCAGTGATAGGGACTAAAAAAAAATACAGCCACTGCTTCAGCCAGAGGGAAATAGAATTCTTTTCTGAATTCCGAGTGACCGTGCATCCAGTCTACTCTCTGAACAAATCAAGAGTCCCTTCTCCAAGGGTGAGCTTTCTACCTTGAATACTTGTAGTGACTCTACCTCACCAGGCAGTCCATTCAGTGGCTGTGTAGCTCTAACTGTTAGAAAGGTCTTCCTCAGATGGAGTTGAAGCCCCCATCCTGGTAAACCCTGTCCCTGGGCCCAGCTCAGTCCTCCAAGAGAACACTGGAAGGAGGACTCTCCATTCTCTGCCGCGTCTTCTCTTTTACAGGCAGTTTGACTCCTTTGATGAACTGCTGTTTAGAAGGACTCATTAGACATACTGTTAAGAGTTTCAACATCTAATGAAATCCAAGGAGTAGCTATAAAGTAACAAACTCAATTTTTAATTTATTTTCACACATATCAGAATGCAAATCCTGCATCACTTTATGTAAAGGACGCTATACCAAACACTTGGGAGGGGCTCTTGCTAAGGCCGGCCACCTAGGAAACTGCTCCTTGGCTTCCTGCTAGTCTGTCCCTGGCTCAAGCTGTGTACCTGATGTGGGAAATTCTAAAGTACTGTTCCAGAGATTATAGAGCGACACCAGTGTCTGGAATAAGTGCATGGACTACTTGTGTGAACATATCCGGCACAGCAACTTTCTGGTCACAGCTGCTAGCGTATGAAAAACATGCAGGCCTGGTTCTGTAGTTTTTCTATCTTCACAGCCAAGGGAAAAGCCTGTTAAGTTTTAACTTGTGCATGCAAGGTGACATCTGCAAAAAGTGTATTACAACAGTACCAGCTTTTGCTGGTGATAGCAAGTGACTTCCTTTTAAGAGAGAGTCAACTGAAATAGTGCCATTTAGCTCAAGCAATCTGGCTTCTCATAGTAGATCTTTTAAATAGTTTTTGTAATGCAGCAGCAACAACAACAAAAGAATAGTCAAAATTAATGTTCACTTCCTGGTATCACTTACATGGCTCAGCAAACAACCATCCCCTTCTCCTCAGCTCTGGAGAAATACTGTGGCCACTGCACTTTCTTTACTGCTTTGATAGATGAAACTAAGCTATACAGATGGCTTTAGCTTCCTATTTAAGTTTCTTAAATATTTATAATGTCCTTGAAACTGTCCTAAATTCTAGTGACATACATGAACAGAAGGTCAAAAACCCTTCAAGGAGCACCACAGACCAGAAGCTGGACCTCTATAGCAAAGCAAGCAGAGTGCTGAGCTGTCGGCAGCACTGAGCAGTAGATAGCGCCCAGGCCCCAGGCAGGACAGGGTTCCAGAAGCCCACTCAGACCACCCAGCTGTGCAATAAGTAACAGCAGCAGCCCTCACCACTAGAGGCACGAGATTCAGCACACCAGAGAGCAAGAGGGGACCGTGGCAAATGCCAGTTCACCTGTAACCCTGACAGAATGTAACTGTAGGCGCCTCCTTCAGACTAGTAGTTCAGCCTGTGACCCTGACAACAGACAGGCGACTCTTTCAGACTAGTAGTTCACCTGTGACCTGACAACAGGCACGCGACTCCTTCAGACTAGTTCTCAGAGTGAAAGAGATCTGAGGGAGAAATGAACGTTTTGTTCATTCCCTCCAACCCTCAGGAGATGTCCCTTTGTATATCATGTAGAAGTAGACCCCAAATCTGCAAAATAACTTGTCAGTTTTTTCCCCTGGTGTTTGTTACCAGGTGTACTGACAGCTAACCAAAGCCAGTCAAGCCCAGTGGAGAGTATTAGCCCACAAAGACTTTTAAGTGGTTCCCACTGCTCTAAATTAAGACCCAAAGCAGCCTACAAAAGTCTCCAGGACGTGCCTGCTCTGTCCTCAGCACATGGGCTTTATTCAGTCAGAAACTCCCATAAGACCAAGGCACACACCCTCCCTTCTGCCTAAAGGACTCCCACCACCCTTACTCCTTCACCAGTATCTCTTCTTCTCTCTTCAGAAGCCATTTCTCTAGCTCTCCTCGATGTTACTCATCTCACTGTCAGCCTCCGCCTATTATAGACTCAGTGAGTCAGAGTACTCAGTTTACTGCAGAGTTCAACAAATGAGGCATGCACTAACGGATCTAAGTTCATGTCATGTCTGGTGTGAAGACTGCAGCTACGCTACAGGAGATGAGCAGACCTTGCTGTGACTCCAGTACTATGTCGCTCCTCCTAGAGTGATGAGGCAAGCAGAAAGCCTCCCTGAAAGGACAGGACACCTGAATGCAGAGATGTGATCCCGGCAGACACCTCAGAGATCCTTCCTCCCCATCAAGTGTCTTGTCCCCTGGCTACTGACACAGGGCATGACTTGGCTAGCCCCGACCCACAGAAAGGACTTGCTTTAAATATTTAAGCACAATGTTTAATTCTCTACAAACTATGACTACAACAGAATGTAGCAAAAAAAAAAAAGATTCTGCCCTGTTAACCTTTGGAGAAATGTGAAGCCACAACCAGACCTGGCTGCTCAGCCGCGCTCTTAGGACTGCTCTTGGCAACTCCCTGACGATGGCCTGGACTTCACTGAACGCAGTGATGCACCAACACCAGCATCTTCTGTGTCCCCCAAAGGTCATGGCTGAGGCATGATGGTCCCCAGTCTGTGGTGCGCCTGGATAGTGGCAGGTCTCTAGAAGATGTCCCGTTAACACGTTTTCTTCTAGCACAAAGTGATGCCTCTTGGGGTGGAGAACACTGTGGCCACCAGCCATGGTAACTACAGCAAAGCCAGTGGTAGCCAGGGCTGCATAATGGAACTCTAACACTGCGGGGGAGAGGTGGGGGGGCATCACAAGACTCACCCGGGGTCCAGCTGTTACTCCAGCCTGGCTCCCAACCCAGCTGCAACATGATGCAGCCAGCATCCATGATGGAAGGACTCTGCAGCAGTGTGGGGTCAACCACACCTGTAAGAAATCCCTCTCCCAGTGAACTCACTGGTTCACCAAGTTGGACTTCTGTGTATTGCTGGGTCTCATGAATATGTATACTAATATCTCCCAGAGAAAAGTTAACACAGTAGCCCCAGGGGCTATCAGGACCCCAGCCCCCTTTTCTGTCTGCTCCTTTGCCCAGCTGCCTTGAGGTGAGCATGCTTTCCTTTCTATAATGTACTGTGCTAGACAGAACTGAAGAGATTGGGTCCATCGGTCATGGACAAAAAAAAAAAAACCTCTGAAAGTCAGACAAGCCCATCACCTCGGCTGGTCACAGCAGGGGAGCTGGCAGTCACAACAGTGGAGAGCTGGTGAACATAGCAACCTGGCACCTGTGCTCACTGAGGAGCTGGAGGCCTTCTGAAAAAGAGGACCCACTGTAGAACAAGGCAAAAAAGGTAAGACACACCCACATGCTTGGGCCCAGGAAGCAAGTGCCTGTTCAAAGAACACTGGAGATGTCTCAACAGACACAGGAGCCAGCAGGGACAGGCCCTTACTGGCCAATCTGCAACAGCACTAGCACCAAAATCAACAACAGAGACAGTTTACTAAATAAACAAAAACTCAGAAGCTGGGGCTGCCAAGTAAATGATCAATTGAGGGAGAAGACAAGATGATCATCACCAGAGCCAGGGCCTGCTGGCAAGAAGGGGGCACTCACAGGGAACCCGCCCATCAGGAGCTCACAGGTGCAGCAGGTCAAGACCAGCCATACCTGGCAAACACCACCTCACCCACACCCCAAAGCACAGCACAAGCCTCTTGCCCTGCCACACTGATGACCTGCTAGGGTTCTCTGGCCAGCCTGCCAAACAAATGCAACTCAAACTGAACAGGAGGAGGCCAAAGGTAATGCAAGTGACAGCACAGGTCATGTGATCACTGGCTCCACTAAAACTGTCAAGAGCAAGGAACACGAAGGCTGAGCAGACTAAAGGAGACCAGCCCCAGCCCCAACCAGTGGTATTGTAGTATGCAGTTGCAGGCTCTAGTGTCCCTGACCTACTCAGGTGGGGGGAGGGTCCTCGGGGGACACACGGCAATGGGGGATAGAAGTAAAAAGATAGAGAGGGAAAGAAAGGAAAAAGGAAAGGGGGAAGAGAGATGGAACAAGAACAGACCTGGTAAATGTGGCAAGTGGGCCAGACCTCAGATCTCAGAATTTCTCTTTCACTGAAAACCTAACAAAATAAAACTCACCACATAGGATCACAACAGAGCAGGTATGTATATATTAACCTCTCTAAAGAAAAGTCTGGTAACTGAGAGGACAAAGGGGAAGAGATGGGCAATTTAGCCCCACCTTCCAAAGCAAGCTCCCACAGGTATACTGGGGTCTTTGGCATGTTGTACACTAACAGCCTTTTAAACATAACACCAGAGTATCGCAGCAAGCTTTCCTGCTGGGTATCTGTGTTTCTTGCTCTTCTCTGTGTGCCCACAGAACAAAGGACTGTTTACTTCATTTGTGCCAAATTTCTAAAATTTCCATTACCGGAACCAGGATAAAATGGCTGCATTAAGTATCTGCTTTTGTTTTTCTGACACTCAGGCACTTTGAACAAACTATTTTCTCCCTTAAACTGAAGGACAGTGAGTATTTTAGAACCCTGCCCTTGAGGTCTGGGCTGTGTGCTTCACAAGGACGATATATGGCTCTACCAAATCCTGAAGGAGACCAGGCACTCATTCTGCTGGTATGTAAGTGAGCTTCAAATCTGGTCAACAAGGTTACCCAGCCGTGAGCTAGAACCCGAAATGTAAGCCTTTGAGGTCACAAGCTGTTTCTTCTCATGAGGCAGAAGAGGCTATGAGACTTTCTGGGGCACATGGTTCTAGGATTTTTGGTTGTTGTTGTTGTTGTTGGTGGTGGTGGTGGTGGTGGTTCTAGGATTTTTGGTTGTTGTTGTTGTTGTTAAACAAGAACATTTATACAGTATTCTATATCTGCTGCAATTGCTCTTTTTACTACTTCAGTAGGCCAGAGACTCAGAATTAAAGCAGGGCTACATGCCTGGCCCAGCTGTTTAGGTATGTTGGTCCTGGGCTGGCCATGGGACCCTTTGAGAATCAGCTTGCTTCCCTGTGAAAGGGAAGCATGGCTCTGCTGCCTGTTGGCGCTGTGTGATGGAAGTACAACAGCTGGAGGAATAGCAGCCAGTACAAGCAGTAGGAGAGAACAGTACAAGCAGTAGGAGAGAACAGATCTCTACAGGGAGACTCTGGAGCAGTCCACAGGAAGGCAGAATCATGATGTGTCCCTCCACCTACTGGCAGCTTTCTTCTGACACCTCACAGCAACCTTAAAAACTCCATTTATGGCCAGAAAACTACAATCCAGAGACATGAAATAGGGAGCCAAGATGGAAATGACCAAAAACTGATTCTTCAGCACCCAAGACTGGGCAGCTTCTGTATGTCACATGACAGTGCACAAAGGTCAGCTTGTGATGTCAGGGGGAGAGCTGCAAGCCCTGAATGCTAGGACAAGAAATGTGCGAGCCACCACAGCAGAACTGACGTCAAGCCCTCATGCAGGACAGAGCATCTTTCTCCACTGGCTTTCCTCAGCAGTGACCAGCCAGGTCATCACAACCAAGAAACAGTACTAAGAAATCCTTGTCAAGAAACTCTTTTCAGAAATATTTCCTGAGTCTACAATGCAACAGCTTTAATAATGAAGAACAATGGATCTTCAGACGGGATGAGAGGAAAGACCTGAAGGCAGTTTAATTAAGGAAAAGGCCAGCCAGACCCCAATATCTTAGACTCAGACACCTTGCCTTTCGAAAAAGCCAGTTTTTTTTAGAAGCCAAAGGCATGGTGGTGCATGCCTTTAATCCTAGCACTTGGAGGTGCAGGCAGAGGAATGATTTCGAGCTACGAAGCGAGTTCAGGGCCAGGTAGGCTCCATGAGACCCTGAACTTCTGTCAAAAAACAAACAAAACATTGAAAGAAAAAGTATCTGATTTTTATATTGAGATGCGGAAAACAAGAGAAGCCCATGGTGATTCACAACTGCCTACAACCTAATGAAGTCAAGCAATTAAATTAGTATTTTAATTGGTGTGGTGTCATTCTGCCTTCCTGAACACGTGCGGACTGTGGCTATCCACCGGAGATGAGCTCTCCCATGGTGCTGGTCATGGTGAGGCCTGCATCCTGTCTACAGAGTGACTCTGAGAAAGTAAAGACTACTGGACATTGAGAAGAGCACACAGGTCTTAGATGCAGTTCTGCAGATGGGTTAGAAAACAGCCAGCTCTCTGAGGAAGCTTGTGCTTAACCCTGGAGCCCACACTTCTGCCCTATGGTAAAACTTGTCTCCCTGCAGGGAATGTGGCTCACCTACAATCCAAGCATACAGGAAGCTAAAGCAGGACAGCAAGTCTTAAGGCCAGCATGGGAGACAGACAGAAGAAAACAGGAAAAGGCACTTATAAAAGTCAGGAGCTCCTGGCAAAGGAGCACTAACCAGCAAAATGGATAATTAGACAACTAACTGGAAAACCAAACATACTAATATTCCATATAGGACTGTGCTGTAAGCTTGTCCTCCCTAGACCTCCAATAGCCCAACTGGGGTGCCTGGCTTAGCATAAACTAGAACTTATGGTTCTCAAAGGCAGAGAGTAGACTTGAGTCCTAACATGCTCAGCTAACCAATCAGCAAACCACAGGAAGCCTCCATTCCTCAGGGTTCGAAGCTACACAGGTCTTGTCCTTTTTACTTACAGACCTTGCCACCTTGAGGCAAGCCCCCCAGTTGACTTGCTCTAACCCCATGTGCACAGGGTTCGGCCTGTTCTTGGTTTAAGAGGTGAAATGTATACCAGCACCACTGCTACTGTCTCCAACAATGCCAGGACAACAGCACTGAAGCAAAGAGCTCACTGTAATCAAAGCAAGAGATAACAAGCAACTTGCCATAAGAAAGTTCATACCAGGAAGCCAAGTGTCTAGCATCCCTCTTCACGGGAGACTCTTCTTGAATGGGCGTCTACCTGCAGTGACTCGTTTTAGAGTGCTGGACTTATCCTGACTGTGGGGAGCTTCATGATTCCTGTGCCTCACTGGAATGACCAGAAAGGAATGCTCCACCTTTGAAACCATGTGGGTAAAATGACCCACGACTTCCACTTACAATTCTGCTATGCTGCTTTAAAATGAACAGGAGAAGCCAGGCGTGTTGGCGCAGAGGCAGAGGCAGACGGATCTTTGTGAGTTCAAGGCCAACCTGGTCTACAGAGTGAGTTCCAGGACAGCTGGGACTACAGGGAGACCCTGTCTTGAAAAGGCCAAAAAAAAAAAAAAACAAAAGAGGAGGGAGTAAAAAATCAACAAGAGAGAAAAAAAAGAGAGAATGAATGTTTTGGGGCTGGAGAGATGGCTCAGCAGGTAAGAGCACTGACTGCTCTTGCAGAGGACCCGGGTTCGATTCCCAGCACCCACATGGCGGTTAAGAACCATCTTAAAAAAAAAAAAAATGAAAAGGAGGAAGTGGCCTCTGGACAATGCTGCTTCAAGGTGGGAGTACATGCGTGTGTGCACCAGCCGCTCTGCCAGAGCTGCTCACTAAACCCAAAGCTATACACAATGAAGAGGAAATTTTATTTCTACAACGAACTTGAGTTTCTCCTATGACAAACGTTTATTACAATGTTACTATCAATTACCTAACAAAAGAAGTGTGAGAAACATGGTTAAATGTGGGGTGTCAGTGGTTGTTCACTTAAGACCCAGAGTCTACACAAATAATATGGATCCCAGGGACCAAGGACAACTCTCACACTAGCCTCTAGAGGTAAAGCCTGGTCTGCATGATTCTGGCAGAGGTTCTGCAGAGATTCTGTGAACACGGAAACTTTCCAAGGCAAACAGAATTACAGAGAAATTCACGAAACTCGACAACTTACCCCTCCCGACAACTTAATCACCCGGACCTTGGCGCTGACATGCGGCCCGTCTCCACCAGCCCCACTGCTGACCCGATGCATGACAGCCCTCTTCACACCAGCCTTGCTGTCCTGAGGCCGGCCCTGGAGGGACGCTGCTCTGGAAGCCTGTGGGGAGTTGGGGGCCTCCTCCACAGCCACAGGTTTGACTTGGAGGACTTTGTGCGGCAATGGAGTCTGACTCTGAGGTACTGTTCTGGCCTGTCTCAAATGCTTCAGGGGTTTCATGTGCTGCCCTTGATACTGCATGTTAGCACCAGATGGGACAAAGTTTAATGTTTTGGGCTGAACATTCACAACGGTGACATCCTGGTTTTTAACAAGAAGTCTGGTTTTCACATTCTGCCTGCACTGGACCCCTGGAAAGGGCAGTAGTGGGCTTCCATTGGTGGGGGATGGTGTAGCTGCCAGCTCCTCTTGCTCCATGGAGACCTGTGGGCCATAGAGCTGTTGCTGTTGCTGCTGTTGCTGCTGCTGCTGCTGCTGCTGCTGCGCAAGTCTCTCCAGCAGCTCCTTCTTCCTGGCACCAGCCTGCTGCTGCCGTCGTAACTCCTTCTGTTTTAGGATTTCTTCTCTCAGGCGTTTCTGCTCCTCTATCTTTAAGCGATATAACCTTGTTTCTTCATCTTCATCAGGAAACTAAAATGGGAAACACAGGTTCACTGTGATTTGCACAGTACAGTGACCATTCTCACCTACTTTTGTAAACTAAGCAAATGAATTTCCCCCAAAACCTTTCAATTTAGTATTTGTAAGAAGGCATTCAAAACTATGTTTAAAGACTAAGTATGAGCCCTTCCTCTAGGGAGGGAAAATTACATGGCTGAAGCTAATTTGGAAAATCTTATCAGAACATTAAAAATGAAATAATGTACATTTCCACTCATTTACAAATTTGAAACCAATTAAACTATTCATTGAAGATCTCAAAATATGTTTTAAATAGGCATGGCTACAACTGTGAGGTCCTGCTGCCACACAGGTTTTATCTAGCTCTTCACTGACAAACCAACAAAAGGTGGGGTGTAAATGACCTGAAAGGCCCTGATTAGAACTATTGATTTTTCGTACAGAATTTTCAGCCTGATCTCAAACTCATTTGTCACAGAATAATTGCTTATAATGAACAGCACAAGTCAATCTTTCTGACCTTGAACTCGTGCACCCTCCTCAGAATCAAAACGCTGACAACTACAGTACTGGAATATTAATGGTGAGAGAGGGTGCCTTGACCAGCCCGGACCCAAATGATGCTAAATGTCTACAAAAAATTATTTCAAGAAGTTCAGTTTTTGATAAAAAGCATTCTATAAAAATCACCTATCCACATATCCTTTACAGAGGAATTAGATTTTCTTTTTCAGTTTTAATTTTTTATTAAGTGTTAAGCACACTTAGGGAACAAACGTGAGGAATGCCCACACCAGCCCGATTCCATCAGCGTCCAGTTTTCTGTACAGCCCCGGATCCCCAAGCCCAGTCAAAGAGGTCTGCTTACAGAAAAAATAAAATCCAGTCCATTTTTGCTGTAATGGCAGAATTCATCCCCCCTCGTTGGCCCTTACAATCTGGCATGTCCACTTCTTCCCAGAGAGACCCTGGGCTTTGGAGGGGAGGGTGAGAGAATGAGAGATATAAGATCCAATTTTTTATTTTTGTATTTTACAGAAGAATTAGATTTAATCTGCCTAGAATTCAACTAATTACAAATCTTACCCATCCTGAATAAACTTAAGGATTAGGAACTCAAGAAAAAAACATTGCCAGAGCCCTCTGGCAGCCCAAGGAATCCACAGGGTTGGCTGGTCAGCAGGAAGCAAGCCTGACCTGCTTCTTGTGTGACTTCAAACAAAACCTTCAGGCAGGTAAGTTGGCCTGCTACTCTGGTAGGGACACTGAGGTGAGCAACGTGGAGTGAATGAACACTGTGAGGAGCAGACTGTGCACTCACAGAGCTGGAACATAGACATGACAGGAGTACGACATCAGCACTGCCCAGACATGCCACTCCCTGTCACAGGAGTACAACATCAGTACTTTTCTCAAGTAGTCAAGAAAGGGTTTAAGGTATGTTCAGAAATATATACTTTAGATTTACATTTACTGTATCATTACCAACTAGATGAATCTATGTCAATATTCCACCTTTAGCTAAGAAAAATAGATGTTATGTTTGTCAATTTATATATACAAAACCTTATCATACCATGGTAACCCAAAAAACCTCCATTTCACTTTCATAAATTATCTGTATGTAGTAAATCTAGAATTCTTGAAGTCTAAACTGGTACAAAATGACCAAACATGGCTCTGAGGTCCCTCTCCAAGTTATGATTTAGACACTATTATTACACAGGAAATGTGTATGGGAATCAAACCTAATAAAATGTACATGCTCTGAGCTAGCTACAGAACGCAAAGGCATCATCAAAGTATTAGCAAAGAATTTGGGGAGAGGAGCTAGAGACTGCACACAGGCCCGGTGAATGCCAGGGACTGCACACAGGCCCGGTGAATGCCAGAGACTGCACACAGGCCCGGTGAATGCCAGGGACTGCACACAGGCCCGGTGAATGCCAGACACTGCACACAGGCCCGGTGAATGCCAGAGACTGCACACAGGCCAAGTGAATGCCAGAGACTGCTCACAGGCCCGGTGAATGTCAGAGACTGCTCACAGGCCCGGTGAATGTCAGAGACTGCACACAGGCCCAGTGAATGCCAGAGACTGCACACAGGCCCAGTGAATGCTAGGCAAATGTTCTACTATTCCACTATATCCGGCATTTTTATTATTTTTCATATAAACTTTAAAATAACATTAGGAGGGGCCGGAATCAGTCTTTTTGAGTCAGGGTCTCCCTGTAGCCCCAACTGACCTGGAGCTCACTACCTTCCAACAGACAAGTTGAGGCATGCCAGGTGAGTACCTGAAGACTAGTGACCATGCAAAATACTGATTCACACTGATTTACACGCATACAGTTTTGCACCTCTTCTAAAATTAACAAATATAAGTAAGATTAAAGAGCCGTCTGGGGGGCTGGAGAGATGGCCTAGTGGTTAAGAGCACTGACTGCTCTTCCAGAGGACCCGGGTTCGATCCCCAGCACCCACATGGCAGCTAAGAACCGTCTGTAACTCCAATTCCAGGAGAACTCCAGTTCTAGGGGAATCTGAGACCCTCTTCTGACCTCCCTGGCATTGCACGACACGGGTGCACAAACCTACATGCAGACAGTACACTCCTACACATACAAAAATAAATAAAATTAAAAAAAAAAAAAGAGCCATCTGGTTTTTAAGTAAAGTAGTACTACTGAACTCAGGCACATCTATTCATGTATGTACTGTTTATAAACTGCCTTGTGGGGGCTGGAGAGATGGTTCAGCGGTTAAGAGCACCGACTGCTCTTGCAGAGGTCCTGGGTTTGATTCCCAGTACCCACATGGCAACTAAGAACTGTCTTTAACTCCAGTTCCAGGGGAATCCGACACCCTCTTCTGACCTCCACTGCACTGTATGACGCGGGTGCACCAACCTACATGCAGACAGTACACTGACACACACAAAATAAATAAAAAAATTAAAAAAAAAAAAACATAATAAACTACCTTGTGGCATGGTGGCACACGCCTTCAATCCTAGCACTTGGGAGGTAGAGGCAGACAGATCTTTCTGAGTTCAAGGCCAGCCTGGCCTACAGAGTAAGTTCCAAGACAGCTGGGGCTATAGGAAGACCCTGTCTCAAAAAGACAAAAAAAAAAAAAGAAATATAAAGTCTAAGACATCTGCTAAGCCTGGGTCCATGTTGATTAGAAATAATACAACAACACCTGTACACAATAATAAAAAAATTCAGTATGTAAACTAGTGAGAATATAAGAGTATCTTTTCAGGGACTGAACATAGGAGATTGTCATGCATGCTGGTCAAGCACTCTCCCCCTGAGCTGTGTCCAGTAGGAGGAATATCTTTATGGACATGGCTGCAAGGCTAAGAAAAGAATCCGCTTGGGAGAAGACAAGTGAGTAGTTTGTGACTCTGGAGGAAGGAGCCAAAGCAGCACATGTTGACAGTGACGCTTTCCGCTCTGCAGCAGGAAGCACTTCCAATAAGAAAACCGTCCTACCTCTGGTTCAGCTTTCGCTTCTTCCTTAGGTTGTGCCCCAGGGCTGAGTGGCTTGACTTTGGTGTCAGTCTTTCCCTGTGGGCTCCTGGAAGCCCCCACAGGCCTGCAGGGTGGGGACGTACTGACAACTGGCTTCACCTGAGCTGCAGGCGTGGAGGAGCAGCGACTGTTCTTCATCTCCATGACATGCGAAGGCGCTATGGGGAGCTCACGCAAATTACTGTTTCTGGAAGCAGTGGGCTGCATCTGCTGCATGGGTCGTTTGGTTACATTCTGAGATGCTGCATTCTATCACAAAAAGAAACAAAGGTTTATTAGTGAAAATTTCACAAGCATTTGTTACCATCAGAACTGACTTCTCTTTTGGGAAGTGGACGCCTGTCTTCCTCTTTGGCATATACTTCCTGTTCATAAATGCTGCTTCCCCTACACCCCTAATGCTGAGGACCAGGGCACAGGCTCCTGGCTCTGAAAGGCACACCAGGGGATTTTTTAGTATAAGGACTAATATTTTTTAACAGAACTCTGAGCCAAAAAAAAAAAAAACTACTCTACCAAGGATGTAAATGGATCAATGGTACACCATTTCCATTTAAAATGGAACAGAGAACCAAATACCATGTCACAATCTCACAAAAGCTCTCCATGGGGAAGACTTTCAGTTACTTGCATCCTGCAGTGCTGAGGGAGAACCAGTCCAGGGGTCACAAGTGGCTGGTACACTGGGTAGCTGACCTTGCTGTACCTTGACAACAAACCCAGGTTGCACAATACCTCTCCTCTACCTTGAAATCTCATTACTGTTTACAGCTTTGAGTCACAACATTATCTATGACATAAAGAAGTGGATACTAAGAAAATCAAGGTTTGGGGCTGGAGAGATGGCCTAGCGGTTAAGAGCACCGACTGCTCTTGCAGAGGACCCAGGTTCGATCCCCAGCACCCACATGGCGGCTGAGAACCGTCTTTAACTCCAGTTCCGGGGGAATGCAGCACCCTCTTCTGACCTCCTCGGCATTGCACGACATGGGTGCACAGACCTACATGCAGACAGTACATTCATACACATTAAAAAAAAAAAAAAAAACAAAGAGGGGCTGGAGAGATGGCCTGGCGGTTAAGAGCGCCGACCACTCTTGCAGAGGACCCGGGTTCGATCCCCGGCACCCACATGGCGGCTGAGAACATCTGAAACTTCAATTCCAGGAGAACTCCAGTTCCAGGGAATCCGACACCCTCTTCTGACCTCCGCGGCGTTGCACGACACGGGTGCACACAACTTGCATGCAGACAGTACATTCACACACATATGAAAATAAATAAAATTAATTAAAAAGAAACAAAGAAAGAAAGAAAATCAAGGTTCAAAATAGCTAAGTGTCACATTCAAAGTTTAAAGTAAAGGAGAACAGTACTAAAAGGAAAGCCTATCAACAACAACCCCTGAAAAGACCAATTTCTTTTTTTTTTAATCTTTTTTTAATTTATTTTTTATGTGTATGAATGTACTGTCTGCATGTAGGTCTGTGCATCCGTGTCATGTAATGCCTCGGAGCTTAGAGGAGGTCGTCGGATTCCTCTGGAACTGGAGCTAAAGATGGTTCTCAGCCGCCATGTGGGTGCTGGGAATCGAACCCGGGTCCTCTGCAAGAGCAGTCGGCGCTCTTAACCACTAGTCCATCTCTCCAGCCCAGAAAAAAAAAAAAAAAAAGACCAATTTCTAATGGAGGACAAGGGTTAGGGTGACTCCATTATTTTCCAGCTTCTTTCAATACATGACAAGCCACAAACTTGCTAATGGCATGTAAACACAAGTAAATACAAGTTAATGTCTCAAAGCTACATGTAAATTCTTGAGGTCAAAGATCTGTCTTTCTTGTTCTTTGTGCCCTCAGGCTCCTAGGAACAGGGTAGTCAGTGCACTTTTCCTCACTCACTCATCCACTCACTCACAAGCCACCGGCCCTGGCAGTGATTGCCACCCAACAGCACTTTCCAATCACCAGAGAAATACCCAATATTGTAAAGGAGTAAATATTAACACAACCTCTAAGATGCAGAAAGGATAAGTTATTAATCTCTGTAGTTTAAAACTGTTCCCTAAGTATTAAAAAAAAATGGCTCTACTTCAGAACATGTATGTCATATTCAGTAACCTTAAAATTAGAAATTAATGTAACTCAAATTATGTCCCTCCAATTCTGTAAGTTAAGACACCCCAGGAAATCACAACAAAGGTATGGACACTCACATGCCGCAGCCCCTGCCGTGGGGCACACTGCATCCGACTGCCACTGGGCTGAGGCTGAGCAGTCTGTACATGTGGCCTGAACTGCGGCTGAGACATGGGCATCAGAGGAGGAGGAGGAGCGGGTAGGTGGTGGTGGTGCTGATGCTGCTGTGGCTGGTGCTGGGGGGGAGGCTGGTGTGGAGGCTGGAGAGGTGGCTGGAGGGGCGGCTGGTGTTGGTGATGCTGGGGCTGCTGCTGGGGCTGCTGAGGCTGTGGCTGTGGCTGATGAGGTGGTGGCAAAGGAGGATGCAAGGGCCCCTTGTATTCCAAAAGAAAGAGAAACAACAGCTTACAGACAGATGTCCAGACAGATTTCACCGTAACAGTTTTCTTTAAACCTCAACATGAGAAGAAACTTCAAATGGAACCGTGACTTTACTTCAGACTTACTGGCAGTTAAGGCATCTTAAATGCAGTAATAGGTCAGCAGTCACAATCATATACATCCTAGGGCATTCTGACATGGAATACGGAGAATAACACACACAGGCAACCTCCCACAGCTTGCTCAAATGGTGCAGTGAAGACAACCCATGATCTGGGAAGACCACATGACACTGACTGAGCAAAGATGCTCAGGACAGACACACTGCTGCAAGACAGGGAGATGCAAGGTGAAGAAGTTGCTGCTTGGTAACAGAATTACTTTATTACTGTAAACTCACTTATATTTTAACATTTCTCCAATGGAGAAGAAATTTTATTTTTATAAAGAAAAAACTTTAAGACATTTACTTCTTCGCAAACACTAAAAAATAATTTTCCCTTTTTAGCTTAATATCTAAGTCAGCAGCAGGTGCTTTTAGGTTGTCCTCCAGCACTAGATGCACTTTCAGATTCTACAGGGCTCTGAATAGTTGACTCCAGTGTCTTCTATCTTCTAACTAACTAACTAACTAACTAACTAACTAACTTCTTCTGAGACGGTGCCTCCCAAGTGTTGGGATTAAAGGCACAGGCCACCACACACCCTGCTCAATACTGTATTTCCTCAAGATAAAGTTAAAATACAAAGAAAAAATACTGGGTGGGAAAGTGTACAAAATCTTGTGTTGGCCCAGGAAAGGCCCAGCAGAGGGCGCACAGGTCTACCAAATGCTGAATGGCTTTCCTCCCCACAAAGGCCTTTCTGCTGTCCAACAAGAACACAGTGTGGCAAAGCACTTAATCTACACTGGGGAACCTCCAAAGATGACTTATAAGAGGAGCAAATGCATTATCAAAACATGCTCCTACTTATTAGTAGGACATCCCTTTAAATATGCTCCTACTTATTAGTAGGATGTCCCTTTAAACATACTCCTATTTTATTAGTAGGATGTCCCTTTAAACATGCTCCTATTTTATTAGTAGGATGTCCCTTTAAACATACTCCTACTTTATTAGTAGCATGTCCCTTTAAACATACTCCTACTTTATTAGTAGCATGTCCCTTGAAACATGTTCCTACTTTATTAGTAGTACATCCTTTTAAAATTCTAGGAGTGACATTTTTCCAGGCTTCCTAGCATTAAAGAGATAAACAAAACTGTCACTGTCAAGAGAGTTGTCTGTGATAAACAAACACTTAAAGCCACTACTCATAAGCCAGCAGCTGATTGCAACATGAAGCCTCCTATGTAATATAGAGGCTGAGCCACTCTGAAGGGCTTCCACAGGGCTGGCTCCTGTGCATACCTGGAGGTTGGGCTGTGCATGTGTGGGCAGGAACGGCTGTCCCGGGCTGGGCAGGAACGGCTGTCTAGGAGGAATGAAAGGCCGGGCTGTTGCAGACCCTGGCTGGCTAAAGTGCAGGATCCCCACTGGACCTGGGGGCTGCAGGGCTGGTCTTACAGGCCTCTCTCTCGGAAACACTGGCTGCTGTCCTTGCTGACTGAATGCTGGTCCAGGCTGAGTGAATGGTAAGGGACTCTGAGCAGGGACAGGATGGCTGCTGTTCAGAAGTGTGGGAGGCGGTGGTGGTGGAGGGGGACTTCGCTGTTCCAAGAAAAGATGACTAGGGAACCTTGGTTCACCTGAAACTGAAAAGTGACACAACATTATCTTCAAGTCAGAAAGCCCACACTTCTTCAGACAAGCAGTGTCAAGAGCTGTCTTACTATCCCCAAACCTTAGTAGAGTTATTTATAAAGAATTCTTGATTCTACTTATCTCTACATGGTTTCCCAGGGTATGTTCTATAAACGAACTACTTCTTTGTATAAAACGTCCACATTTTAAGTAACCCACTTTAGCTCATCAAGTCACTGGCCCACCACCCTTTCATGTACCTCCCAAGAAGAAAGGATCCCGATCCTGAGGTGGGGGTGGAGCTCTCCACTGGTCCTGGAGAGGAAGTCTTGGTGGCTGGTTAAAGGTGTTGGGAGCAGGTCCAGGTGTGTGCTGTGGAAATTCTGGAGGACCCTAAAGAAGAATGATGGTAAACAGTAAAAGATGAAAAATATTCTGTAGTTTTCAGAAATACAATGATCCCAAGCTTTCCTCTTGACTATTTCTCATGGTCAACCTACTTTTCTGTCTGTCTATCTCTATATAGATAGATAGATAGATAGATAGATAGATAGATAGATAGATAGATAGATAGATAGATGACTGACAGACAGACAGACAGACAGACAGACAGATATCTAAATATCCAGGTGAGTATGTTGGCACACCCCTTTAATACCAGCACTGCTACCAGAACTTCGAAGGCAGAGGCAGAGGCAGGCAGACCTCTGAGTTTGAGGCCAGCCTGGTCTACACAGGAAGTTCCAGGCCAGCTGGAGCCACATGTCTCAAATCAGAACAAGCAAATGAAAAGGATATTTAAATATCCACACAATGTCCACACACATGTGAATGTCATGTTACAAAATAAGTGATTCTGCCATAATGAAACAGTCAAGTATCAAAATGCCGCATTGAGAAATTAATTCAACATTTTAACAGTATTAGAGCATGGAGGAGTGCGCTTCTGGGGCTCACTGGGGTCCGTGTGACTGCTGACCTTCGTTCCTGTTAATCCAAAAGACTAAATGTCTGCTCTGGACATCCGTGACATTTGTCATCTCAAAGATGCTATTCTTTGCCATCTATTTAATACAATCATAAGCTACATCTATGAAGCTGCTTTTCTTAAAAAAGAAAGAAATTCAATTTGTCTCATAACAATCAGCAAACTCAGAGATAAAAGAGAAAAAACATACAGTTGATTGTTTTGGATAAAACCTTAAATCTGGGCTGGAGAATAACTTGATTGTAGAGTCCCTTCCCCAGTGTGGATGAGGCCCTGGGTTCAATATGAAGAACCACCACTACCACCAATAACAAACAAAAAACACCTCAGTCATTATCAACTATATGAAATAGGACAGGAGAGGAAACGGCTTAATTTTCCAGTTGACTTTTAATGTATCCACTGAGATTTTTAATACTTACTAATTTATGTTAAAAACAAATCTAAGTAGAAGTGCTATTCAAAAATGAAAAACTGCCCTAAAAGAAATAACAGATATCAAATGATTTGAATTTAGTATCCCCTTATCCACTGGAACTGAGCCAGTATTTCTCAAGTTTTTAAAACAAGGTTTCTGAGGCTGGAGAGATGGCTCACCGGCTAGACGCAGAGGACCCAGTTCAGTTCTCTGCACCCACACTGGTGGCTCATAAGCACTTGTAACTCGAGCTTCAAGGTATCCAACACCCTTTCTGGCCTCTGAGGACATCTGCACTCATGTGCACACACATTCCCAATTAAATGTAAATCTTTGCAGGTAAATGGATGGAACTAGAAGATATTATGTTAAGTGAAGTAACACAGTCCCAGAAAAACAAATGACGAATGGTAAGTATTTCTTGTGCAGGGCTCCTTGAGCTTTTGTCCAAGTAGTTGGGAGTGATACATAATGGAAAGAAGAAGAAAGAAGAAGGAAGAAGAAGGAAGAAGGAAGGAAGAAGGAAGGAACAACAACAACAGAAAAGACTGCATCAAAGAACTGACTGAAATGGTAAACTTCTGCTCAAAACAGTCAATTTCTACATCGAGAATCTTGAGAAAGACTGAGAAAAAGATGAAAAACATGTTTGACAGAATGCATGAGCTCTGCTCATCCTTCGAGATAAAGCCTCATCCTTCGAGATATTGAGCAAAATGTCACACCTCTAGTTTACTATTTACACAAACAGGAGCTCTGCTACCCCTGGTAGGAGCCAAGATGGCTCGCCCTTCCTTTCCTCTCATTTCACACCCTCCTGCCCCCCACTTCCTTGCTCAGAGCACAGTAGCTGTTAGTATATAAGCACATTGCTGGCATGAATAAAACTGAGTCTTTCTCCCAGCTTCTCTCTCTGAGTTCGTTTCCTTTGTCTCCAGGTGACTTCTCGAGGTTCCCTCCCCCAACCTTGCCAGAGCTCAGCCTGGAATTGTAAGCCTGCTGGCAGGGGACAATTCCAAGGCTTACAGCCTTGGAAAGCTGTGAGCCTGGTCCAAGGAGGGAAGAACATCTCGTGGATTGCAGCCATACATGATTAAAGGACCAAGAGACCATATATGTAAAACAACAACATGCCAGTACCAAACCAGACACTGCTGGTTAGAGGAAAACCTGGAAAGTGCCAAGTAGAAATGGGGATCTACAAAGCTTTAGCTCGTGAACCTTCTCGATCCATCCCCAACCAGCCAAGGACAATGATAAATTAGGTCTATCTGCTCACACACTACCAGCCCTGAATGTGAGTTGGTCAAGCAGGACACTTATCCTTCTAACATTGACCCTGGGTCAGCAAGACAACAACCTTCCCAAGGACAGTCTGCAAGGAGAGGAGTTGCAGAGTCCATCAAATCTTAGAACAAGGGGGCCCAACACTGTGGGCAGCTCAGAAGTAACTCAGTCCATGAGGACAAGGGCACGTGTCTCAGGGTTGGGTACTGGCATGCTTACAAGAGGTTACCTGAATTAAATGTCATCCATCCTGGTTATACATAGTCTTCATGTCCAGGCCAGCCAGAGGAGTGGGTCTGAATTAAAGATCACATACTCTCTACCCAATAGTAATTCTCTCAGAATTTTGAAAGCACCAAAAAGCTAGTCAGGATCCAGAGTTTCATAATCAATTACTTCTAAGGATCAGAGATGTTTTGGTTTGAAGACAGTGCCATCACCCACTGCCTACATGAAGCCCTTTACTTCATCAACATAAATACAAATCTTGTAGGGTCTGTGATGCCTAATCTTGGTTGTCAACTTTACACACCTGGGAAGAAGAAACCTCAACTGAGGAATCTCCTCCATCACACTGGCCTGTGGGCGTTTTTTTCTTGATTCCTAACTGATGCAGGAGGGCTCTGCCCACTGTGGGAAGTGCCACTCCTGGGCAGGCGATCCTGTTGTAAAAGAAAAGTAGACTAGTCCAGCAAGCCAAAGGGAAGCAAAGCAGTAAGCACCTTTCCTAGCTACAGCTCCTGCCTCCAGGTTGCAGGCTGGTTTCCCTCAGTGATGGACTATGACCTGGGTTGCACGCTGAAGTAAACCTGTTCCTCCCCAAGTTACTTTTGATCAGTGTTTTATCAGAGCACCAGAGAAGCATACTAGAATGGTGTCAAGTCACCACCCAAAGTCAAAACCTATCACTGTCTTAATGTTTTTTTTTATTTTATTTATTTCTGTATGTGTAAGAATATACTGTCTGCATGCAAGTTTGTGCACCCATGTCGTGCAATGCCGCGGTCTTAATGTTTTTAAATCATACAACTTTCACTCAACTAACTCCATCAGATTTCATTAAAAAAAAAAAAATCCATTTAAGGTCCCAGTTCCTTTTAGTTATGACAGAATGAAAATGCAATGGAAGGTTTGACCCACACAACAAGAATCTTCCCAAGATTACTGAATTGGAGACTTTGAAAAACAAACTTTCCCCTGAGATATGAAAATGTCTATATCCTATTTGGAATTGTGGGTTTTGGAAGCTTCACCACATTACATAAGCTTCTACATTTCATCTATTTCTTTACAAATTACTGACTCAGGTTTTTGCCTCACACAAATGCAAATCCCCATGAGAAAAGCAGATCCTCTCCGAAGCCTTGACACAGAAACTCTCCCATCCCTCCCTCCCATTCCAGAGATGCCCTTGCCTGACTCTCTGCTCCTCAGGTCTGTTTCAGACCCATCCTGGTACAGACCACAGGTGACATACACGCTGCCCACCTCCCTGTCTATATACCCAGGTTATTGAGGACAGTGGAATTCCAAATGTCATTACAGCAGATTAGAATCACTGAGTGTGTATCTAATTTTAACTGGCCTGTCAATATTATTGGGCAGTTTTTCTCTCTCCTACCCCTAAGTCAGCTCCTTCTCCCACTGCCATGGCCCTTTACCATCTGAGTATCTGGTTCTGACCCCACCACAGAGCTGCGCCTATCCCCACAATGCCCTGGGCAGACTCACTGCATTTAAAGTATCACGGTCATTAGCATGCTCACTTTTAGTGGCAGCCTATTTGAGGTAACATAAACTTTCATTCTATTACTGCACTTGGTCAGATTTTTTCATAAAAACAAACAGTAGGCCTGGTAAGCATGCTTCAGGTCCTAACTTGTTAGCTATGTTAATGAGCTGATGAAAAAGCAGATAGAAGGAATCTGAAAGGACAACAGGAAGAGTGAAGAACACACACTAACGGGAGAATTTCCCACTTAATACTTACACAGCGCCTATATTTATAGCTGGAAATCAGCAATACCCTCACTGTGAAAACTTTTATCAGTTTACAACTTTTACCAATTTCAACAAAGAGTGCAACAAAGCCTAATTTATTTACCATGAATTGTCACTGTGCAATTACAAGTCTCCCTCCTCCCTCAGCCCCACTTACCTCCTCCCAGAACTGGAGACTCACTACAGGGTACACCTGGCCCTGCTGCCCACGTGGCTGCACAGGGCTCTTCATAACCCTTTCCCCTGTCTCTCAATCATAGTTAATTTCTAGTGCCCCAACAAATTTTCTCATTATAGATAAAGTCAAGAAGAGCAATGACTCCCACTCCACTGTAAGTGAAGGTCTGCTAAGTTCTCATCTGACCCAGGAAAAGCAGGGCAAGGGTTCCCTCCTTAACTACTTAATCCTTTGAAGAGACCACTGTGTATAGCTAATAAAAACATCAATCTGCCTGAAAACTAGGTACACTGCTTCTTTGCGTGTATGCATGTGTGCATTTACATGGGTATCCATGTGTGCAAGTGCACCAGGTGTCATCTTTCCAAAGGTCCTGTCCACCTTGTTTGACAAGACAAGGTACCTGGTTTGGAGTTTGCCATAGGCTGAGCAGGCTGCTGAGTAAGCCCAGGGACCTGACTCTCCAGGGCTGGAACCATAAGCAGAAGCTAACGCAGTTTCGTAGGTTCTGGGGACTGAACTCAGGTCACCATCAATGGAGCAGCAAACACTTTGCCACCTCACCCATCCCCAGCCCCTAGACAAAGTATTTCTGAGTCTCTGAGCACTATCTGATTCTGGGAAACAGTCTTTTAAATATTCATAACTCCTGAAGACACTTTTTAATGTTAAACCGAAAATATACCAGGATCCCAAATCCCATCACTTAAGGACACTAATATTGTTATTTTCATTTTGTTACATATTTATGTGCTGCTTAAATGCAAGTTTATAGGCATTTAAATGTGTGCGATCTGTAGCAAAGCTTCCAGATTCCCACATAACCATTGTCTGGTTCAGTGGAACAGGAGTGTGAGGTTCATGCTCCAATGCCAGGAGGAGGAGGGTCATGGGAGGCCTAGATGTTGAAAAGATGGTGAAGAGTCACAAGGCAGCAACATGTGCCGTATTCACCATCACACAGGCAACAGAGAAGCCCATACAGACCAGCACACAGGTTCTACCAAAAGAGTAGAGGCACACAGGCCTCTAGACACACACACACACACACACACACACACACACACACACACACACACACACACACACAGAGGCTGGCAAAGGTAAAGGCTTAGTCAGGCCCCAGCCTCTGACCTCAAGGTCATAGTTACATGGAACCACACAAAAGTGGCACTCTGCCAAAGGGTTACAAAGGACTTTCAGAGTTCCCCCAGAAATCCAGACATCAGCCATTCTGTGCTGATTCATGGTCTCCCTGGATGTCCAGTGTCAGCCATGTAGTCAACTCTTACTAGATGTCCTATCAACACCATGTTGTTTAAACCTGCAAGGGGTCAACTGAGAGCACCTGCTCCGAGGGGAGAGAGGGGAGGAGCAAGAGGCAACTGACAGCTGCCTCCGCCCACAGCAGACTCAGCATGTCTGAGCCTTGGTTTGCTCATTTATAAAGCAGGGATAACAACAGAACCTACTCTACAGGAGCAGAAAAGCACTTAGCACAGTGCCCTGCAAGTAACCCAAGTCCATCACACATCTCACAATCACGTTTGCATGACAATTTTTTACAGATGGTGTCTAGACTGTAAAATAATATGCTGAGACAAATTGGCTGAGTTTAAAATGAAACAAAGCCATCCATGGATATCGTGGTGCCAAAGACTAGAAATCCCTTGGTCTTCTTCAGTCCACTCCCACTTCTGTCTTCAACTGTCAGGCCCATGAGGCAAGAGACCATGCCTATAACAGATACTGATGCGCATCCTTGCTGGCACAGGGCCTGGCATGGAGACTGTTGTGAATGGTTAGTGGACAGATGAACTTCCCACCTCCAGCAGCACTGGCTGCCACAAAGCACAGACACTTATTTATGGCAGGACATGAGGAGAAGGGCTATGAGCTGAACCTTGGGCAATGAGTCTGGCCGGGATCTAAGGCCCTGAGACTTTGAGCTGACTGGATCTGAAACACACATGGGGCACAGAAGCCAAGACCTGGGCGGAAGACAGGTTTGGTGACCAACCTGGCTTATTTGTGACACTGCCAGGGAGGGAAGGGGAGACCCACGTGGGGACCATCTTCCTCCTTTGAGTCTGTATCCCTGAGGTTCAGAGACAGCAGCTTTTATTTGAAGAATCCAAGTCATTTGGCAAATCTGGTGTCTATACTCCTAACCAGCTTCCCCTGTTCTTCTGTAGATGGAACTAGACTTAAATGCCTGCAGAGTGAGTGAAAACTCGTAAAACAACCAAAAAAGATGGAGTCCTTGACTTAAAAAGATGTTAGCCGAGCGTGGTGGCACACACCTTTAATCCTAGCACTCAGGAGGCAGAGGCAGGCAGATCTTTGTGAGTTCAAGGCCAGCCTGGTCTACAGAGTGAGTTCCAGGACGGCTGGGGCTACAGGGAGACCCTGTCTGGAAAAAGACCAAAAAAAAAAAAAAAGATGATGTTGGCCAGCCATGGTGGCACACACCTTTAATCCCAGCACTTGGGAGCGAGGGCAGCTAGATCCCTGTAAGTTCCAGGCCAGCATGGTCTACATTAAGGAGTTGCAGGCCAACCAGGGCTGCAACTGAAACCCTGTTTCAAACACACAAAAGGATGAAGTTTAGCCCTGATCATTTACCCCATACACATTAACAAGGGTTTTGCAAGGCCAAATATAAATCTATAAAAGCAGATCAGCAAATGAGAAACATGCTCTTCAGAGCATGAATTCCTATCTGGGTTGAGATCTATGTACATATTTTTCTGAATTGTCCACACGCTAGACAAGGGCTTAATGTCTATAGGTGATGATTAACAAACAAAATGAAAACAAGTATCCCTTTCCTGCTGCAGGAACAAGGCTACTGATAAGATACAAATGCACAACGCCCATGTTCTCTGCCTTATACAAACATGACCTCTGCTCCCCCAAGGACAGCTGCTGGAGCAAGGCTTTGGCACGCAGCCTTCTCTGAGGGCCATGGACCCAGGAGACCCAGTGAATGTGAGCACATGTAATGTGTACAATCTCTCACCTGAACAAGTACAACATCCAATAAATGGCCCTTGTTCTTCTCCCAGCTGCCTGTCAATGCAAGGCACTTTAGGGCTGACAAAGGGAGTCACATACATGAAGCCTGGCCATTGACCCTGTGGTAAATAGACTGCAGCTCCAACTGTGTGTGCGGTCATCCCACTCCAATGGACACTCTTGAGATAGACACTCTGGAGTCACCCAGGTATCAAAACCATAGGTACAGATCCCTCAAAGGCCAGCTTGCCAGTTATCACTTTTCTGACTTCTAATACATCAGAAAGGAGAAGCCATATCCACACCTGCTGGCGCCAGCTCACACCTGAGGTCAGGACTTATGCTCCGGGACTCTCCCCCTAAGGACCAGGCTGAAGTTCAAGGCTCTTCACTGGACCACCCCCTTCTGTCCTGTGCCCCATATCTCGGGTGGTGCTTTCTGCTGTCCTCAGATTCAGTCCCCATAACTATCTCTCCAACATGGGAATCTCTGGTGGTTTCTTAGAAGGCTACAGCCAATATGCTGTTGGGGTACCTCAGCTGGTATACACGGTCTAGCCAGCCTTACATTCGGATAGAAAATGAACAGAAAAGTAGTGAGGCCTCTATTAGCTCTGCACCCTCCTTCCTTCCCTTTTACCATCACTGTTAACTGAGTTCTGTGGTATGGCCCTGGACCCTGGCCCACACAAGCTAAAGACAATATAGAACCTAGCACAGACACAATCCAAAGAAACAGGTGAACAAGCTACCTTCCTTGATGGGATGAAGAAGCTTGGGTTTAGAGTTCCATAACAGACAAATAGCAGTTCAGGACAAGCCCCACACTGAGTCTCACAGCTTAGCAAGTGCTCTTGCCATCCATCTCACAGCACTGAGCAGAAGAGGTGGAACTCAAGCTCTGAGCCTTTCCATGGACACTATCCTCCTGTGCCTTTGCCTCGGCAGCTTCCCGACTGAATGCACAACAGTGAACTTCCGATTTCCTCTACCAAATGCAGACTGTTTTACGACTGAGTTGTAACTACTTCACTTAACGGAAATTTTAGTACTAATGTGATCCTATTTCATGGAAAAGACTAATCCTTTCAAATCACTATTTTGCTTTTCTTTAGATCCTTTTTAAAATCCAAAGTAAGAAACCATCACTCCCTCATATAATTCCTATACAAACTGTGCTTTCATTTTTTTGCATCTCTTGTTAATTACATGATGTTATCTATATTAATCCTATTCAGAAAGAACTGATAACTTCAGTTACAAAAAAAAAAAGATGGAAACTTTGCATAAATTGCTTAGCAAAAAGTTAATCGTATAAACCCGAGAATAAAAAGGATTCAACTGCTATTATGTGACTTATCAGTTTTTCTAAAAGGGTCAGTTGGTATGTTTTAATAAGACTAATTAAATGCCTTAACAATGTCATTGAAACTTCATGAATCTTTCAATAAATTACAACCTTCTATATAACATGTTTTCATTTATTAATCTCACTTAAAATGCAAAGAACTATAAAAGAAAACCAATTGACACTTAAGAATACCTTTCAGCTAATTCTGATTAACTGGGTTAAATGCAAAGAATAAAGACCACCAGTGACCCTTGACATAATTAAAATGGCAACCTTCTATCAGAGTGTGTTAATCCTCTTATCTTGGCATTCACCATACATTTTTTTCTTTCAGGTTGTGCCTTGTTTAAATACCTATATTCATTTCCTAGAAGGCATTTCTATATTTAGACACAAGTTAAACACTGTGAAGGAAACGCATTGGGAGAGTCAGATGGACTCAAGTGAGGCACTGCTAGTGCTGAGCAATGAAACCAGAGTGCGCACTATTAGCTAAGATGTCCCCAGGGCCCAGGGCTGAGTCTCAGAATATACATGGCAGCTGTCAGTAACTCCAGTACATGTGGAATCTGAGGCCCTCTACTAACCTCTAAGGGCACTGCATGACACAGGTGCACTTACATTCATTGGGGCAATACACTTACAAACATAAAGATAATAATGTTTTAAATGTCCCTGTAATACAAATACTGCTTTTGGCAAACCTACTAAATAACCTTCCCTTCCCTCACAAAGGAGTAGCCCTGGACCTAGCAGTTCCCAAGAGGTGCCCTGCCTGTGACAGCCCTCCAAGTGCTCCACTGGAGGACCAGACACTCAACGTTTTACAGAGTTGGTCAAGTTTACTAAAAGGCATGCTGAGGCTGGGGCAATGACTAAGAGAGTGAACGAAGTTGCCTTAGAACCTAATGACCAGACTTCAATCACCTGAGCCCATGTGGTGGCAAGAGAACGGAATCCCACCAGTTGTCCTCTGGCCTCCACACCTGTGCCTAATACATGCACACAGAATAAAATGAGTAAGTGTAGTAATAGTAACTTAAGGGCAGGCTGATATCAAGGAGAGAAGCATGAAAGGGACAAAGATGGTCTTGGTCACAACCCTACTTCCTGCACAGCTATGTAAGCTCAAGCAAGTAACTTTTCCAAGACTGGGATTTCCAGCACGAAAAATGAGAAACATCACACCTCGGCTTCCTAAGACTGTTAGACGCAAGCCAAATCTGACTTATAGTTTATCAGTACATTATGATTCACCCTTGATCTTCAACAGTATGTGCTCTAGGAAGATTGTATTTAAGAAAAAAAGAGTCAGTTAAAAAAGCAAAGCTTCCAGGCATAGTGGTGCATGCCTTTAATCCCAGTACTTGGGAGGCAAAGGCAGGCAGATCTCTCTAAATTCAAGGCCAGCTTGGTCTACAAAGCAAGCTCCAGGCCAGCTGGGGCTGTGGGGCTGTGGGGCTGGAGAGATGGGGCTGTGGGGCTGGAGAGATGGGGCTGTGGGGCTGGAGAGATGGCTCAGTGGTTAAGAATACTAGCTGGGGCTAGAGAGATGGCCTAGCGGTTAAGAGCACCGACCGCTCTTACAGAGGACCCGGGTTCGATCCCCAGCACCCACATGGCGGCCGAGAACCGTCTGAAACTCCAATTCCAGGAGAACTCCAGTTCCAGGGGAATCTGACACACTCTTCTGACCTCCTCGGCATTGCACAACACGGGTGCACAAACTTGCATGCAGACAGTACAATCATACACATACAGAAAACGAAATCAATAAAATTAAAAAAAAACAAAAAAAAAAAAAAAAAAAGAATACTAGCTGCTCTTGCAGAGGACCCAGGTTTGATTCCGAACACCCACAGGGCAGCTAACAACTATCCTAACCCCAGTTCCAGGGCGTCCAATGCCCTCTTCTGACCTCCCTGGGCATTGCATGACAAGGATAAACCTACTTACATTCAAGCAATACACTTGGGCTGCAGCAATAGCTAATGGTTACAACCACTGTCTGCCCTTGCAGAGGACCCAAGTTTGGTTCCCATTACCCACAGGGCAACTAACAACTGTCTCTACCTCCAGTTCCAGGGAATCCAATTCCAGAACAACCTCTTCGGGCCTCCAAGAGCAAACACACACATAAAACTTTTAACTGCAGTCGGTCCACTGGACCACTATCCAACAAGAAACAAGGGCAACCCACTGGCAGGTGTGAAAGAACCAGTTCGAGAGCATAAGGCTCCAGGCGAGGAGCCAGACTCCAAACATGCATACCAAGTTTCCATTTACACCACAAAGTTATCTCAGTGAATGTAATGCTAATGGGCTGCCAAGGGTAGGGGCAACGCAGAACCCTGTGGCCATGGCACTGTCCTTTATCACCACCACAGTTAAATGTAGGCCTGGGTCAGAGCTCAGACCAGTGTACCAAAAAGACTGTTTTTAGAGAAAAAAAATATTTAAGTCCTTTGGAAGTACTGCTTTCTGATGCTTCTAGGAACTCTTTCAAAGTTTGTATTCAAAATGTATCAGGAGAAAAAGGCACTCGTTCTACAGCTCCAGCTCCATCCTTGGAACCACCTGCTGGAAGGAGAGAGCCACATAACCCTCGCCACACATGCCTATCCTGCCCCCAACACTGTAATAAATAAAACTCCTTTAAAAATGTATCTAAAGGTCTGGAGAGAGGGCTCAGTAATAACAGTAGTGGTTGCTCTTGTAGAGGGGACCCAGGTTCAAGTCCCAGCACCCACATGGTGGCTAACAATTGTGTGTCACTCCAGTTCCAGAGGCTCTGATGCCCTCCTCTGGTTTGTGGACAATGCATGCATGGGTGCACATTATATATATGAAGGCAAAACACTCACTAAATAGTTAACTAAATTAACTTTTGATATATGTAAACACATTTATGAGCCTTTAAAAACTCCCAGGAAAATAACACCAAGAGCTGGGGTGACCGCTCGGCTGGAATGCTTTTTAGGCAAGGCAAGGACCAAAGCCTGATCTCTAGCATCCACAGAAAAGCCAATGGTGGCACACACTTGTGATCCTAGAGCTGGAGAGACTCTTGGACCCCTGGGACTCAATGGCCAACCAGCCAGCCTAGAATAAAAAGCCACAAGCCCCAGGTCTCAGAGTGAAAGATCCTGTCTCAAAATAAATATAACTAAACCAAGCCTACAGCTACTAAGGAAAGACAACCAAGACCTATGGCCCCCGCCCCACATACCTACATTTAAGGCTCAGGAAAGTTCTCAGAAGAGGAAGGAGAGGCTCTAAGAGCAGAGGACCAGGATGCCTGCTGTGAGAGTGTCTTCTAGAACCCGTGAAATCTCAACAACATGCTGCCTAAGCAAGAGCGGTATATTGACAACAGCTGCCAACATCCCAAGTGCATGGGAAACTGCACAAGGCTCACGTTATCTTGGGAAGATTTGTGGAAGTGATACTATCAATTTAATGGTTGTACTCACTCAAAAAAGTAAACAAAACTGCTCATTGTATAATGCAGGTTTTTTTTATCTAGTACCTCAAGGGTTTCAAGCTACTCTACAAGCAAGCAATCAGAAATTGCCACCACCAGCCCCAAGTACAAGGCGGATTGACAGACCAGAGTCAAGTTAAAAGGTTACTGAATTTGGTAAACTACCTCCTTTAATAGCTGTTCCACTGTTTAGCTGCTCCTGCTGCTGCTGCAGATGGGAATTCATTGATATGATTAAATTTGATAGTATGATAATGTATGGTAATCATGATTAATCAAAAACCCAGAAGCAAATAGAGGATGTTGGGTATTATGTCACCTGCATTTTAAACTGCATTCTCTGCTTGCAAGCCTGACAACATTTGACAGCTGGAAGGATCTCCTACTACATTCTCCTGTTACTACTCAGAGATTTGATAAGAGAAAATGTCCATCATCTCTTCCCTATCTTAAGTGCTCATAATTACAAGACATTACAGCTGTGTTGTAAAAACAGTAAGTGCTCAAAAGCAAGACTCCTTCCAGAGAGCAGAGTCTTGATCCTCATCTGTAAGACTATAATCAGAAAGAAATGGGATTTGCTGCAGTGGCCTTCTCAGACATGATTTACAGGAAATAGTACTCAGGACCCATCCAGCAAGCCCCAATCTCTACCACGAGATACCACACACTGCTGCGTGGCTGGGAGCCCTAAGTAGCACTATAGTGTAGCGCATGCCCACCAGCCTCATCTGCTGGGTCAAGCAGAGAAATAATAAGGACTGCTGAGATGACACCTTCCAACAGAGCTCTAGGAAATCATTCCACAGCCTGTTTCCCTTGGAGTACTACTGGCCACCTGCCTAACCCAACAGTGGGAAATATAAAGACTGAGAAAGCTTGAATACCCTACCTCCAGAATCTTGAAATGGAGAGCACTTGAGACTTACACACAAAACAATGGTACTGAAACTGAAAAGTAGGTTCAGAAAATTTCCAACATAACATCGCAGCAACTGACATTTCAGCTTGCTGGTGGTGAGCAAATGAAAGCCAGTGTATCTTGTGAGACAAGTCACTGAAAGTGTACTTGTGGATAAGAAGGGACCTGACTTCCTATCAATAACTGATGTACCAGGGGCAGGCTTTGTACAGAGAAGATTATTAACATGAAGAACAAAGAACATGAGTTGAAAGCAGAACTCAAATAGAAACAAACACAGACTCTGACTGTAAAGTAAGCAAGCTGCTCTGCTCCTTACACAAACTTAAATAAACATGAAATGTGCTGTAAAATTGCATCAGAAGCTCTGGCACAAACAGTGAGCGGTGAGTGCTGGCAGTAGGCCAGACAGGAAGACTATGGCCAAGGCCAGGAAGGAGGACAAGGTGGTCCCTTAGACACCCCCTGCCTTGCTCGCCAGCTCGTGTGAGCATGTATCACTCAAGTAACAGTTGTACTTTACATTCAAAAGATTATCACTGTTATGAAGATGAAGAAAAAAATCATTCTCTGCTATGTCAACTGAGACACATTCTAGATTTGTAAAAAGAGATTCATAACTGTGGTCTGGAAATACAAAACAGCGACTAGAAATAAACAAAGAACTGATGGCCCAGGTGCCTCTACAGCAATTTCCTTCAACAATGATATTTAAAAACAGGGTCTTTTTTACTTTGCTACTTAAATCTGTAATCTTAAAAAAGGATATTCAATCCTCCAATAGTTATTATCAAGAAGAAAAAACAAAACCTTTACATGAAGCATAGCCTAAGATATATTTCAATGATCTTTAAAAATAATGTTTAAAAATAATGCTAGATAATCACATAAAAAATGCACTGGATTTTTAGGCTAACTAGCATTCTCTGTGACTTTAATTAAATGGAAGATGGAACTGGCAGTATGAGCTCAGCACTCAGCAGGAGAGCAGTAGCCTAGCATGTCATGGACAAGGCCCTAGGTTCAATCTTCAGTACAACTCACAATCAAACAAAATACCCATACTAATCCAAAGCATGTGACCTAGGAAACTTAGGAAAATGTCTAGATATAGTAGTTCTAAATTGTTTAAGTTTGCAAAAGGTTGTCAAACAAAACGGACTTTTAAGCAAGTACAGTTTCCCACTGGAGGGGAAGAAAAAGCATGCCTTGGCCTGAGTGCCTAATGCATCCTGGTCCTTTCCAGATTAGAAGCTGGAGCCACTCTTACCTAACATCTGCCCTTGTGCTCTCTCCAGTCAGTGTGGCACAGAGAGGAATTCTTTTGTAATTCAGGACATACCACATAATCCTCCTGGGCAAGGCTGATTCATCTTTGAAATCAAAAGTAAAAAATATAAAAATGTTAAATACATGTCCCTTTTTGCATGACTCATCCAACGTGGCAAAGATAGATCAAGGTCATTATAGATGTGTATGCACGATGCACTCAACACATACATATTCATAGCTGCTTCTGTACACAGGGCACTTGAGCATGGATGCTTCTGTACACAGCAGCACTGAGCATGGATGACTGTGGCTCTGAACAGAAGTTCATCTGCAGACATGAACACAGCATTCTTCTCACAAGTGTGAGTAAACTCATAACTCTAGTAACAGGGGGAACAAGCATGTAAATGTGTGTGAGTTGCTGCTCAGGATAACCTCTATCCTCAGAGGATGAGAGTTCATTTAAAGCACTTCAGTTGGGAAAGACAATCTCAATGAACTTTACTGTGCTTATTTCCAGTTTCTTGAAAACTGTAACAAAGACTTCCAAAGCCCAAATCTAATTTTATGCACCAAGGAAATTCAATGAATCTGATCCAATGAATATGAACGGCAAGGGTGTGTGTGGGGGAGAGGGGGTGGTTGTTCTGCATGTCTCTGTTGCTGTGATAAAACACTGACCAAAACCAACTTGGGGACTTACAAGCTACATACAGTTCATCATCAAGGAACGCCAAGGCAGGAGGAACCTGCACAGTGGAGCTGAAGCAGAAGTCAGAGGAACACTACTTACTGGTTTGCTCAACTACATTTCTCACATAGCCACCTGCAGAGGGCTGGCACTGACCAGAATGAGCAGGATTCTGTATCAAGTCAAAACCAAGAAAATGCCCACAGACCAGGTGAACCAATGGAGGTTCCTTCTTCATAGGCATCAAGCTGACAACCAAGATTAGGTGTCATAGTAGTCAAAGAGTGAGTGAGTGAGAGTGTGTGTGTGTGTGTGTGTGTGTGTGTGTGTGTGTGTGTAAACTAGAACCTTAAGCATGCCTGCCAAACACTTGACTACTGAGCTACATCCCCCATCCTTAATTTTTTAGGACAGGGTCTCCCTATAGAGTCCAAGCTGTCATCTAATCCAGAATCTTCCTACCTCAGCCTCCCAAGTCCCAGGAGTACAGGCATGTGTCACTATGTCCAACTTGTAAGTCATTTTATTTTAAAGCAAAATTCTGTAATATGCGTACTGAATATCAGTCACAGAGAAGGGCTGGGATGAGGCCTGAAGGACACATGACCAGCAGCAGTAAAGGCCAAAGGCTTAATTAAAACCACAATGCTGTTTTCATAGTGAAATTTGCTCAGTTGTAAAAATTAAAGACACAACTCAGTCTTAATTATGATTGATTCATTTTGTAGTTTGTGAACTACCATAAAGCAGATTTTTGTTAAACATTTACAGTATTACACTTACATTCCTAGCAACCAAGCTTAAAGTAACAGTAGTAAAAAGTAAATTTTATTTGACAAAGACCCAGCTTCAGTAACATGTGAGAAGACAGCCTACCGTTTTTTCTCTCTCCCAAACATATTTTGAAGAATTTTTAAAAATAATACTTTTACAGTGCTTGAAAAAGTAAGCTCTATATTAATTTTCTCTATGGGAGCCTAAGTTCTCTACATTCTAGAGAATGTAGAGAAAGCACTGCGTTCTCTACATTCTACCCTCACTGTGACTTCACCTCCAGATCTTGCAGCTAGAATTTTAGTAAACACAGATACAGCAGACATTAGGTTGTGGCCAGCACTGAGATGCAATGCATTAAATACCCAGTTGACTTCTAGTCCAAGTGCTTCCCACCATCACACATGCTGCCCATCTCAAAACAAAACATAACTCTGCTCTACAATACTTTCTCCAATCTCAGGTTTAATAATATGCAGACCATCCTCAGCATTGTCTTTGCAACTTAAAAGTTTAGGAGCCAGGGAGATGGCTTAATGGGAAAAGGTGCCTGCCCCAAGCCTGAGCTGGATCCCTGGAACCCAGGCAGGGGGAAGTGGAGAACCCATTCCCACAAGCTGTCCTGACCATCACACACCACACTTAATTTTCCTCCTGTTATTGATACCCTGAATGTATTATGAGGATTTTTTTTCTTATATCAGATAAAATTGTTTGTACAATTTAGAAATAAAATTATATTAAGATTTCAAATTACTCTAATTTTATATTGGCAAACACTTTGGTTGTTTTGGTGGGGGAAGTTTCGTCCTTTTGAGACAGGGTCTCTCTGTAGCCCTAGCTGGCCTGGAACTCACTATGTAGACCAAGCTGGCCTTTAATTCACAGAGATCTACCTGCTTCTGCCTCTCAAGTGCAGGGATCAAAGGTGTGTACCACTCCCCCAACTCAAACACTTTGTTTTATAAAAGTATCAAATTACAGGGCTGGAGAGATGGCTCAGTGGTCAAGAACACTGACTGCTCTGGCAGAGGACCTGGGTTCAATTCCCAGCACCCACATCATGGCTAAGAACTGTCCTTAACTCCAGTTCCACAGGAATCCGACTCCCTCCTCCAACCTCCGAGGCACTGCACGACATGGGTTCACATATACATGCAGGCGCTACACTCATATGCCTAAAATAATAAAGTATTTGTTACATAAATTTCTGAAGATGAATTGCTTTACATTACATTTATTACCATGATGCAGATTAAACATGAAAACCAGACCTATAACAACTTCCACACGTGCTCAAATGTGGAGAGAGTAAGGCACAGATAAAGCACTCTATCAGAAGACCACACCCAATGCCAGTCACACTGCATCCTGGAGAGAGGTGATTCAGATAATTCAGATGGCTGCTCAGAAAAGGACTGGCACTTAAAAACAGCTGATTACAACAAAAAAAAAAAAAAAAAAAAACACCTTGGCTAAATATGGAAATGAGGCCAGAAGGAAAAGTATCAGAACTCACACAGAACAAGAAGACCTCTAAAATCACTGCAGCCCCCAATCCAGTTCTTCCCTGATTTCAGTATGGCCTGGGAAGATTAAAAAATGTGAGTTCTCCATCCAGACCTAGTTGAAATGGCACAGAAACGCCATCCTCCTCTAGAGGGTCAGTGCTCACCAGTTAGATAAGTTCCTCACTCTTCCCTTCTTCCATACAAATGACACTGAAATCCCACCAGCACATCCATTTTTCCCCAGTTTAAGACCATGTATTCATTGCTTTAATAAACCAAGGATTCAAAGACAGTCAGATGAATGTATTAAGATAATAATCTTCTCACTTTTGTCTCCTGCAATCTGGCACAATGCTCAGCAGCCAACTGGCTGCAACACATGTCCTTAGCACAGGGTCATGACACAGTGAGAGCTCTTGAATATGAAAGGTATTCCAATCATGATCCTAATTCAACAAGTTCAAGGTAAAACAAAATTAATTTTACCCTCAAATGCCCATTGACCTTAAGCTTTTAACCATATTTTCTACTACAGAGATGCCCATCAAGATTCTCAGCCCCCACAGTTGTGTCTGGCTGAAGCCCCTTGGTGCAACAGCATCACTGTCTCTTGGTCCACATGTGCTCTTCCCCTCCAGAACAGAAGAAACAGCTACTACTCACTGGGAATCTTTGGGGTCCAACGGCAGGCCTCGGCTGGCTCGGAACTGGGAGCAAGGGCACTGCAAGAACACAACACCGCATTACAATCACTTGGCATCAAGCTGCTGGGAACAAGAGAATGTAGGAGTGATGATGTCAAGTGCACACAGCACACATCACACACAACAAAGTCAGGCTTCCACATCAGCTACTCAGAGTACTTTCAATAATCCATAGGAGGAGAGGACACAGCACTATAATCAGAAGCTGCAGAAGCTGAGGTTATAACAGAGAAATATTACTGAGCGTTAAAATACTACAACAAAAGAAGGTAATATTTTTCTCAAACAAAAGACCCAGGTTAGGTGGGATGTTCAGAGGCATACCTGTAACCCCAAGGTTCAGGAGTCGGAGGAATGAGGACTGACCCCAGTTTGAGGCCAATCTGGGCTACACAGTGAGTTCAAGACTATCCTGGGTTACATAGTGAGACCTCATCTACTTCTACAAATTGAAATTTGACTCCTTTAGAATCATGAGTGAGAAGAGGAAGAAGGAGGACAAAGGGAAAGGGAAAGAAGGAAAATGGGAAAGAAATTAGAAAAGGAAAGAATGGAAGGAAAAAGGAAAGAAAACCAAAAAAAGAAACGGGGAACAGAAGAGAAGAAGGGAAGAGGGGAAGGGAAAGGGAAAAGGGAAAGGATAAGGAAAAAGAAAAGGAAAAATGAAGAGGAAGAGGAAGGGAAGAAGAGAAGGGAGGGGAAGATGAAGAAGGGGAAGAAGGGGAAGAAGGGGAAGAAGGGGAAGAAGGGGGAAAGGGAAAGGAAAGGGAAAGGGAAGGGAAAGAAGGGGAAGGAGGGGAAGAAGGGGAAGGGGAAGGGGAAGGAGAAATGGAAGGAAAAAGAAAAGGGGCAGAGAAAGGAAACAGTATACTAGGAACTGAAAAACTGCTCACAGAGCCTTAACAACAAATAACCAAATAAGCTAACGTGCTGACATTTTTGGTTGGGTGTTGTTTTCAAACAAGCTGGGTTCTCATCAATGTACCACATCAAGGAATGCATTTATTCTCAGGGGACATCTCACAGCAGTGAAGTGAAGTGAAGTGAAGTGGGAGGTTAGTTCCACACCTTAGGGCTAAAGCATGTGTCCTGTACTGTGCTGACCACACTGACCTGGGTCCCGCTATGCTATAGGAGCTCCATTCAATATGCTACATGACCTCGGAAGCTCCCCCAAGATCAGGTACACTGGAATAATTAATGAGCCAACTCTTCATCCAGTCCCACTTGTGTGGGCAAACTGAACTATGATGCATTTGGAGAAAAGGTCTTTAAAGAAGCAGTCAAGGCAAAAGGAGTTCTTTCTGGTGAGCAATGATCCAACCCAACTAGTACCCTCATAGAGAGAAGAATTGTCTCCACCAGCACATGTTCAACAGGGGAAGCCACCTGTAATCCCAAAAACAAGCTCAGGACTCAGTCTGCTTCATCCTCAAAAGATAGGAGTCATTAAGAGAAGATGTGCAGGGCTGGGGATGTAGCTAGCATGCAGGAGGCTTGGAATTCAAGTACCAGAAATACCACGCATGCACCTTATGTAAACATACAAAGTACATTGTGTATGACAGCACCTTGGTTGCAACATGTTAACTGCCTGAAACTCTAGCTCATGGGATCCAACACCCTCTTTTGAACTCCAAGAGCACTGACACACATGTGCACATACCCACACATATACACATAATTAAATAAAATAAATCTTGAAAAGATCTTAGAATGTACTTATCTGCATAGACTCTGAGAACTGCTGGTTTAATCTGCACATTGGATGTGCAGGTGGCGTCTTGATACTCAGCCTTGCCCAAGTACTGGGGACTTAAGTTGAAACTCATTTACAGAGTACTCAAAGAACAAGTGCTAGGACTCCCTGTGTAGCCAGCATCAGTGCACCTCGGAACATCAAAGGTGCATTAAAGACAAGGAGCTCCTGGGTGACAAGGTCTAGCTTGGGATCTCTTTCTATTCTCAGTACCCCACACTCCTATTACTACCTAAGCTAAAGAACAGCTGTGTATCTTGCCAGCTAGGAGTTGTCCACTGAACCTTGAAACCTGTCCACTGAAACAAGGTAAGAACAGATGCTCATGTCAGGAAAACTATGGAGAAATTTAATTTAGGGAAAGAACTATAGAGAAGACTTATGTGAGAGGCTGGGGAGATTGCTCAGAACCCCCACACCTGCATATATGCCAGATGGGGATGGTGATCCACCTGTAATCCCAGCACTTGGGGGGCAAAAAGAGAGACAGGGAATCTCTAGAACAAGCGCTAGCTAGACTGGCCCAACTGTTAAGCTCTGGGCTCAGAAGAGACTCTGCTTCAGTTCTTAAGATAGAGAGTAATCAAGAGGCACCTGCTATCAACCTCTGGACTGTGGACATACATGCACTGGCACTTGCCCGAACATATACAAATACCTAAACACAAGCATGTATCCTACATACATATGCATATGAAAAAAACACTTCACACAGGCATCCGCACATCCACCCTTCCAACAGCTACGAGGCATGTGGCCTCTGTACTATACTTGTGGGCAGGCGTGCACACACACTGGGAGGGTAGGCGGATGGGGGCAGAGGACTAACAGGGCTGGGAAGAGCGGGAACACAGCATAAGTCACTCAAGAGGCATCAGAAGACCAAGAAGCGGCTGATCATGCTTCATGGCCTGTTTCTCTGCCATGCGGTGATCCTGTGTAAACAGGGACGGTCTCCTGATGGTGACCTAGGAAACCTGTCATTGTCACAGCCCTCCGATCTAAGGCCACAGGACAATTTCTTCACTTGACCACATACGTCAGCATGGAAGACCAGAGGCCAGTGGCCATCTTCTTGTCCCTCAGACTTTTTTCCATGGCCAACTGTCACAGCTTTCTACCAATTTCTGAAACTTTTCTACCTCTTGAAATCCCAAGCTCACCACCAGCAATTCCAGACCTCGCTCTCAGGAGCCCCAAAGCAGGTTCTATTCCCACCCCCCGACTTCTGTGATGCAGACTACCAAGTGCACTGCTGCCCCCAGTCCCGGCCCTGAACTTCATGTCACCTAACACTCCTCCCTCGAAGATCAGCTCCTGGTCCCTGCCACTGTCACTGGGACCCCGCTTCCCAGTCCCATGCCCCTCAGACTTGGTCTTCGTGGCCACCTCATCAAGGACAGGCACCTTCCTTCCCATAAGGTTGAACATCACCCTGTCAAGCTTTCCCTCTCCAGGACCCATCAATTCAGGCCTTGCTTCTCTTCCACCACACCCCATGGTGCTCTCAGCATGGTGCACAGGCAGTGCACACACACAGCATGGTGCACAGGCAGTGCACACACACAGCATGGTGCACAGGCAGTGACACACAGCCTTGGGGCTCACCCCTAGATTGTTCATGCATTATCCTCCCAAGCCTCTCCATTCTCCTCATCCCACTTCTTTCTTGAGGAAACTGAAGCCATCACAAGACTTGGCCACCACAGCTAAGCAGGGCTACCTGCTCACTCCATGGTTGGCTCCTTGCCCCCATGTCTAAGCCAGCACAAGTTTTTTTCTCTATCACCTACACAGTGATTTTCTTCCCTGTGAGACTACCTCTTCCGCCAAGTGTAGGACTCTGCATGAAAATGAACTTTCTCAAGCCCACTTCCATCACCATCTATCAACAACTTTTAGAGAAATGCTACTCAAAGAAAGCCTCTCTGCACAGCACATTCCACTCTGGCCCATCTTGGACTCATTCCTACCTCCCTCACTTCACCCGCTACCACCAGAAAGCAGAGGCCTTCCTATAGCCAGAGGCAGTCCACAGCCCACCTGCTGACCATTTGCTTCCTCAGCTTTCCATCCTGCCTGCCGGCACCTCTGCCAACCTCTGTCTTGTTCATTCACACTGCCAATTCCAGGATCCCCGGTTTCCTCTGCACATCTACACCTCCTCTAAGGCTCTAGACTCTCTAAGCACCAGCAATGCCCCAAATTGTCCTATGAGCCGAGATCCCGAATCTGAACATGTCCAGCTTCTGGCTAGCTGCCTCCGCCTGCACACATCCCAGCACCCAGCACCCAGCACAGGTGGGAACAACCCCACCCCTAGGTGCTTGAGCTGTGTCATCTGCCCTCTCACCATGTCTGCTGCTACACCAGCAAGAGCCATACTCCTGCCCTCTGCTCCTACAGTCACCTCCTGGCTGACCACACAGTTCTCTCCTCCTGGCTGACCACACACTTCTCTCCACGTGCCTACCCCACGGCCTTCCCTTTTAAAGCACAGAGGCAAGATGATCCTTTCATAAGGCTGGTGCAAAAAGAATTGCCAGAGTTCCTGGACTATGAATTCTAAGTCATAACGAGGGTCACACACATTCTAATCAACAAATGTTGGCCAATTGGGAGGCGAGTGCATCTCTACCCAACACTTTGGGATTCAAACTTGGAAAATGTATTTCCAGATCTGGCAGATTCTAGAAGAGTTTTCTCTACAAAAAGTTGTGAAGATGCTTGAAGAAGTGGTAGTTGGTGAGAGGTCAGGTGAGGATGGCGATGAGACAAACTTCGTAGCTTATTTGTTCAACATTTGCATCACTAAGTATGCCAAGCAAAGTCAGGCGCTGTTGTGGAGAACTGGGCCTTTTCCAATGACCAATGCAGGTTCTGCAGCTTTTGATGCATCTCCTCAGTCTGCTGCACACACATCTTAGATGCAGTGGCTTCACAGGGCCCTGAAAGCTGGAGTGAAACGAACTGAAACAGAGCCCTGTACAACCTGATCTTGTCTCCTCCAAGTCCGCCTTTGCTGTTCCTGGTCTGACCACTGAGATAGTTGTCACCAGCTGTTAAATACTATGCACTTTTTGTTGCATGCCATAATCTGATCACAAAATGGTTTGTTGTTCTGTAGCATAGAGACAACGGCAATTCGAAATGATGCCAGTTCAGTCAGCTAATGAAGCACCCACTTATCAAGCCTTTTCACCTTTCCAATTTGCTTCAAGTGCCAAGTGAACACTGAATAGTGCACACTGAGTTCTTGACAACTGCTGTGGTTTAGTTTTAAGAGCATCAGCTTTGGCCAGGCATGGTGGCGCATGCCTTTAATCCTAGCACCTGGGAGGCAGAGGCAGGCGGATCTTTGTGAGTTCAAGGCCAACCTGGTCTACAGAGCGAGTTCCAGGACAGCTGGGGCTACAAGGAGACCCTGTCTCAAAAAGACCAAAAAAAAAAAAAAAAAAAAAAAAAAAAGAGCATCAGCTTTGATGATTGCTCTCAACTTTTGATGATTGCAGATCTTCGCTCCTCATCTTTAAGGCTCATTTCCTTGGTAGAACTTATAAAACACCACTGCCGTATTCACTCACCAGATACTGGTGAAGTGACCTGTCTCTGCTATTGTGACCCATTCAACTCAAGTTAAAAAGTCACTCAGAGTTGTTTTTGTATAAAGTAAACAGCAAGGAATAAGCCATTAGCAAAAATAAATACTCATTAAAATTATGTAAAACAAAACCACATGTCAATATCAAATAACAAATTTTATGATGCAAAACCCATAATTCCATTTGCACCATCCTAACACACCATAAACTAGGCCTTACCCCTCCTGCTGGTAAAAGCCAATGTCCTTATAGTGGTGCAGGTGGGAATAAACAAACTGCAAGGCTTCCCTGGATCACTTCCCTGCTTCCATCCTAGCACTAAAGTCATTAATCTCTAAATACTCAAACCCAAGACCTGGGCTCACTCAACATACCTGTCTCTACAACCTACGACCTTCTTCCCTAATGAGCCACTACTACCTTTCTGAGCTCACTGGATCTCATTGCTGCATTAACCCCCACGAGCCACTGAAGGTGCGGTTCTCCTACAACATCTAGCGTGCCTCATAAGCCTCAGTTTACCATGCTTAATGACAGACTCCTCCACCATGAAGAAGCGGGAGCAGGAGCACACATTATGTCTGTTCTGTTCACCAACAAAGCTGAGAGGACACGACCGCCAATTCCAAGCTCTAGCACCTTTCTGTCATAGCAGCACAACCAACAACTGAAATATGCTAAGTCCCTCCCTGCAGAAGATACAAACCAAAGGGGCACGCCAAGTGGGACCTAAGAAAGACCCTTCACCATTCTCCCTGAGACACATGAAGCAATGCCTCAGCCATCCCAACCACCTTCAGCTATGCCTCACAGGGAGAATGTTCACTTGATCACAAAATGAGACTGGCATTTTGAAGAAATGAACTTGTACATCATGCTAAACTGTCTCAGTAAGTGTGACCTCACAAACCTGAGTGTGAATCCAAGCTGTTGGGATGGTGGTCCCCATGTACCTACCATCAGAGCCTCTGATAAACTCTAGGAGGGCCACGCACCTTGAACAGGAGTCACCACCGTCCCCTTGAAGTGTGGGTTGATGTGGATGTTCTTGGGCTGCTGAGGGGTCACTGGAGGAGGGGTCAGCATCATCCTGGGGGTGTCCATCTGGGGGGGCATGTGCACTCCCTGAGGCGGGGAGGGATGATGTGGGTGCTGCAGGGGGAGCAGAGGCTGCAGCTGCTGCTGCTGGAACAGACTTCTGATTGGCTGCTGCTGAGGTGGTGGTGGAGGCGGAGGAGGCTGTGGCTGCGGAGGAGGAATTAATCTCGGAGAGTGAGCCTGAAAACCACCAAAACAAAAGTCACAGAAACCAACATTTAAAGGAAATAAAGGGAATGCGGATGTGCTACAAGCTTATACTGATTATCCTTATAAGTCAGCTTACACAGCAACCTGTGCACACAGCTGATGCTGAAATGAGAAGCTGCTGCACCTGCCCACAAGGAGCTACCAGTTAGAGCAATCCCAGCTAAGCAAGGAAGATATGGCAGGCCCTAAACAAGCTGCCAAGAGTAAGCAAGGCTCCCTTGGCCTCTGAGCACAGCCACCTGCTTCCTTCTCCTGGCTGAAGAACCCTGGGGTAAATAGGGGTGCACTCACTAGAGACCTGCCAGAGGGGACTGAGCAGGGCTACAGAGAGCAATTCTGGGGAGGGAGAAGGGCTGCACTGCAGAGTCCACAGAAGAGGAAGCCAGAGAAGGCCTTCCTGCCTGGTCAACAAGGAGAGCAGCGGAGCAGCACAGAGAAGGCACGAGGACAGGGAGAAGCAAGGTTCAGCCCAAGTGGCCAGAGAAGCTACTTCCAAGTCACCGAGGAGGAAAACAGGAGCACCTGTGGCATCCCGCAGCCATGAACAAGTCCACGCCAAAGGTCAGCACAGGAAGAAGCAGGCCTAGCTACTAACAATGGCAGAAGGTGAGTCCTCTTTATTATTAACTTCTCTGCAAGGAATCAGAATCAGAAAATCTGATTGCACAAGTTTTGCTTTTAACTACTCATCACACAGGCCAAACCACCAATGAGCAGACCAACACCAATAGTTCGGCCGCCTAACTTCACAGCAGTTTTCTCTGGGACAAAAGTTCCAAGGATAACATGCATGAGGAACCCTGATGGTGACTTTTCCTATGGCAATGACTGATCCTGGCAGCATGTGAGGAGGAAGAGATGAACATGGGCAATGACAGGCTATGGCAAAACACAAAGAGAAGATACAGCCACTGTCCAATGAAAAACAAGGAGAGACTTCAGGAAAACAATGACACTTAAAACTAAATTGTATGTGGCCCTGGCTATCCGTCCTCAGAGATGACTTTTCTGAAGATCCAGGAACCAGTAACTGCACTCTCGCCACGTCCAGTGTCTAGGGAGAGCCCTTCCCTCTCATCACTTGCAAGAATAATTGGTAAACTGTCAAAAGGTTGTTTGAGCTCACTGAGAAGCTGGCTCTGGAAGTGGGGGTGCCCCCTCCCCTTTTCAGACCTAAGCATGTTTGTCTCACAGCATCCTCCAAGGCCCCTTGTCTGGGGCTGGGCTGGCTCCCCTAACTCTGTGACAGAAAGGGATTAGAACAGCAAATAGCTCAAGAGGAAAAACACCATGTTCTTGAGAACAGCCAGAAGGTGAAGCATTTCCAGCAGGTCACTGCGGCTGATCCCATGATGTCAGAGTGCTGCAGTGTGGGAGTTGAGCATTTCCAGGTCACTGCAGCTGATCCCATGATGTAAAAGTGCTGTAGTGTGGGAGTTGAGCATTTCCAACACAGGTCACTGCGGCTGATCCCATGATGTAAAAGTGCTGCAGTGTGGGAGTTGAGCCCCAGGAAGGAAGCTCAGCCTTGAGAATAAGCTCAACTGGAACTCAGCTAACTCAACCTCTCCAATCTGTTTCTAAACTCCCGATCTGATGATGTCACCTTTCTGCTATTATTTTATCTTTTACTTGGAGGGCTCACCCAAGGAGAAACGCTGCTCTCCTAGGACTCTATCAAAAACTCCAGCTGGGCGCTTCAGAGAGGCTTCCCCAGTCTACTTCTGCAGCATATTTTGAGCAAGATGAAATACTGCTATCTCTCTATCTTTCATCCTTCTATCTTATTCTTTTACTGTGGCTTCTTATATACTTAACAAACTCACCTATTCAAAACTGAAAGTATGGCTATCTAGCTCATCCTCTGGATGGTACAGAATGGAGGCAAGCACATTAACCAACAAGGGAGATGCCCACTCTATGTGGTCATAATTTAACAGCAGAATGGAGGTTTAAGGAAAGATCCTGGATAGTTTTAAAAGAGTAGAGACTACAGCCTATGAAATTCCCATGTGGAGAGGTGAGAGGCACGGGGGCAGCAAGAGATGACAAACCAGGCCCTGCGTGGCGGTGCACGCCTTTAAGCCCACCCCTCATGAGGCAGAGGCAGGCAGATCTCTGGGAGTTCAAGGCCAGCCTGGTCTACACAGTGAGTTCCAGGCCAGCTAAGGGCCACAGGGACACTCTGCCTCAAAAAAATCAAAACAAGGGGCTGGAGAGATAGCCTAGCGGTTAAGAGCACCGACGCTCTTACAGAGGACCCGGGTTCGATCCCCAGCACCCACATGGCGGCTGAGAACCGTCTGTAACTCCAATTCCAGGAGAACTCCAGTTCCAGGGGAATCCGACGCCCTCTTCTGACCTCCGCGGCATTGCACGACACGGGTGCCAGACCTGCATGCAGACAGTACATTCATACACATACAAAAATAAATTTAAAAAATTAAAAAAAAAAAAAATCAAAACAAAACAAAATAAAACAAAAAATAAACCAACAAAGCAGAGCTGGCCAGAGATGAGATGGAGGCAAGTGAGGCAGGAGAGCTGCTGAGAGAAAGAAGAAACCCTGAGAAGCCAGACCATGAGAAAAGGCCATTTCAAATGATCCCACCCAAAAACAGCAACAACATGAAGTGACAAAGGCAATTAGTGTGTTATAATCTTCACACAGTGCATACATGTATCACATCATTACACGGCATGGGAGAGGGAAAGGAAAGAATAGCTAGTTCTAAAGCAAACCAGTCTCTGAGAAAGGCAGTAGTAGTGACAACCCAAACCCTGGGGTTGTAGACCACCAAACACCCAGTGAGTGATCACCAAAGGTGCATGGACTGTAAGAAAGGACTGCATCGAAGGACCAGCCAAGAGAAGATGGGGGCAGGGACAAGAGCCAAAACCATTCTTCCTAGAACACAGAGGTGAACAGACAAGGAAACAATCTGGTTCTGAGCAGGATTCAACGGGACCAAACATCTCTGTGACTTGGGGAGGCACATGAGGGGAAGGGCAAACTGACTGCAGACACTTCTGATGTCAGTTCACTGTACAGTACCACTCACACAAAGACAAGGCTATAGCCACAGTGCTTGGCCTGTCAGACACAGTCTGCCAGCTGCTTTGGTCACCGTGCAGCAGGAGTAATACCACCAGAATCCAAAGACACAGCTCTGCTGTCAAGATGTATGGTATCCTCTATCACCCTCCCTTTCTCCTTATGGAGTTCTGTGATTGTTCCTAACATCAAGGAGATACAACAGTATAATAATGCAAAAACCAGTCTTATATAGACTTGGGGCAGGTACAGAGGAAAGGGAAAGGAAGGAAGCATAAAGGTTTGCTAGAAGAGACAGAAACACCTGATGAGGGCCAAACACAAGTGTGTCAAGAACAATTTACTGGCATCGCCAACGTGCCTATTCCTCATCTCTCAGGGGACATGAATACAAGAGCAAAAATCACTTTCTTCTTCATTAACCTACCAAGAAAAAATGACTCCTGAAACACTGATTTACAAAGGCAAAATGCAGGCCAGAACCTTAGAGGCCATGTGCTGTGCACTACAGACACATCCTGGCATCACACTTTGACTTTCTCAGCAGAAAGCCATAAAACTTATCTCAGGCTGACAAAAGAACAGTAACCCCAGTTGTTAGCCTTGCTTCTGAGACATCCCAGAAGAGAGACAGAAGTCATCTAACGTAAACTGTGTAATTAATTCCTAAGTCATAAAGACTTCTTTATGAATAAGACATGATAATCAAGAAAAACCGCTATTTAAGGAACAAGCTATAAAAGAAAATAACAACTGTGTAATTCTGTATGTGTTGACTTCAGCCTTTGACAGGCAATGCACATGGAGAGACCCTGGGTGTTTGGGAGAGCCCGGTCACAGCTAAGACACTGGGCCATCAGCTACTCCTGTGGAATTAACTGAGATGTGTGTATTTCTTACTGTCTTATTACAGAGGATCCAATTTCTGAGACCATAAACAAAGTCTCACTACAGAATGCGACAACCGCCCATGGCTTCTACTACTTCTCTTTCATTTCAGGCTAAGAAACGTGAATGTGAGTCATCCACCCACAGAAGCACACTCACCACAACAGGAGGCTGGGTGGGAAGCAGGGCAGGCCTGGGCTCCTTCAGCCGACCCCTGTCACTGTTCTCTCTCCTCTGGTCTCCAAGTCCACGACACATCAAAGACCCGCCTCGCCTTGCTCCCCGCCGGGAACCATAGCGCCCCTGCTTATGCTGCCGTTCTCGTTCTTCAAATTCAAGCAGGGCAGCTTTGGCTTCTGCTGAAAGCTCTGTTTGAAAAGATGCACACATGTTAGATACCCTCCAACAGCCTGATTCACAGGGAGAAAGCGGGGGGGGGGTCGATCTTTTGATAAGAGTATCACCTATCTTAAACTATTTTCACTTGGGATTACCACAATATTTAGAGTACAGCTAGAAATCAGCTGCTCATCCACCTGAGCACTGCCCTGCCCTGCTGGGCACTCTGCAATCCCTTGCTCCTTCATGAGGCAATGTCATTCCTCGCTACACAGCTCCAATGAGGCCAGTCAGAGAACATCACTAATGTGCAATGGTCCAGAGACTCCAGAAAGCAAATTCCCGACTACCAAGATTTTAGGGGCTGGAGAGATGGCTCAGGAGTTAAATGCACTGGCTGCTCTTGCAGAAGACTCAGGTTCAATTCCTAGCACCCACATGATGGCTAACAACTGTAATTCCAGTTCCTGGGCTTCAAGGATCCAGAGAAAATGGGTACATACCCTAAGAAACTCTCTACAGCATACTATTCTAAGCTTCTTGGGGTGAAAAACCTTTTATCCAGATAGGGCCCTTGACCTTATAAAAGTATCTACACTGTGGCACTAGACCTTGCACTAGCAATGTGCACTTTCTGAAGACTGCCACTCAAAGCCTTTCCAGGCGTTCTTCCCCAGTGAAGGCGAGTCCTCAGTAGCACTGGAGTCTGCCTGCTACCCAGGACTCTTATTGCATCCAGAAATCTCTAAGCTGCAATTCATTTTCTCAAATGCATTTCTAAGGTAGTCCCTCCCCCTTTGAATGAATCTAGATCCCATTCGAAAGAAAAGTTAATGTCCTTTTAACCAACACAGGCTTTTATTCTAATCTTGACTACATGATTGGTTCACTCTCACATTTTATGCAGTGAATCAGCAATTATTTTTCTGGTGGTTCTGAGTGTCAAGATTAATTTTACTATCCTCAGTAATAAAATGGTTTCAAATGACATCTTTAATCAGCAAGTAAAAATGCTTTCCTCCAATTGAGACAAGCTGTCACAAAAGGTCACCAAAATATGACAGGATGGAAATTACATTTGTAACTTCAACTGAAATGTTAATTTCCCTTTAAGTATTTTCTGAACTATGTCCAGATCCTAAGGTAAAGAGATATACCATAATATCACCAACTTTGTACTATACTCTCCCTTTCTTAAATATTAAGAACATACGTGGAGCTAAATAATCATATAGTTGTTGAAAATGAATACATACTTATGGAATATAGTCTGGCAAAATAAAAATAGCAAATGACAATCTAAAATTTTCCCTTCGAAAGATAACTGAACCAAGAAATCTGTCAAACCTTGCAAATTATAAAACTTGCAAAGTATAAACAGGTCACTAGGTGACTATTGGCACTAATAATTTCCATCTGTCACTATGGAAACATCTTTGGCTGTAAATGAAATTACCTAAGGATATAAGTTCAAGAGAACAATGTAAAAGGGTTTCACAAGCAGACTGTTTAGTTAAAACAACACAAAATAATTTAACACATCACATGTGCTAATGAGACTTAACCCAAAATTTGGAAGTCCACGCAGAGATAATGAATGAACGCAGCCTTTCACTTACAGCTCATGCTGATTTCAAAGATCATCTTAAGTCCAAGTCAGCTTCCCAGAGCAAGAGAGGCCACAGCGCTATACTGCTCCAGCACCCACTGGAGAGCATATCACTGGCATTCTTACACCAGCACCCACCCCTCTGCAGTCCAGCAATCTGGCACGACTGGTTTCTGCCAGAGAATTATCACTTATATCTGGTGGAATCCTTTGCAAGGAATTAAATGTTTTCTGAAATCACAGTAGTGTATCATCATTGGGAAAATGAAGAAAACAATCAATTCTGTTTCTGTAAGGTTTCAATTCTAGAATCCTGGTTGAGGGGGGGGAAAAAAAACTATCCAATCAAGCCCCAAATTCCAATTTTAATCGAATCTTGAGTAAAAATCTAAATCAACAACTGTGCCGTGAGTTCCTTAACAAAGGAGACTGTCCTAAGTACAAACCTGTGCTTTTCATAATTAAGGGTGACAGCAAGAACATAAGACTAAAAGTGACCAAACTCCCATCTAGATTTTGAAAAGAACCCACCACTTCCCAACACTGTAGAGCCAGAAACAGGAGAGGTACAGAACCATTTGATTCTTCTTAAAGAACAAAATATTCTCCACATTAATCATGGCTACTACCAAGGAGAAAAGTTTTTAGTTATAACCAAAATGACAAAAAATAAACGGTCTAAAACTGTATTTTATAAGAATATACATACTCAAGTAGCAAAGACACTAATCTCAGCATAAAAATTAGGCAAGCTGCTTTATACAAGCTAATAAAGTGACTGTTTCTGCTATAGACCTATACAGATCATTTCTATAGAGACTGCCCACACACACGAGCTGCAAGTCAAGTCCTGAAAACTTCCAGCGTCCAAAGCCTGTGACACCCTCTTTTTCACTGGATCTCCGCATGTACATCCACTCTGCCTGGGAAGGCATTAACACACAGGAAGCTCTCAGGAGCAGTACTCTAAGGGGTGATAATATCCTTCCATACCCTAACCTCAAAGTTACTAGAAAACTCTGGCATCCAAACATTAAACTTTCTTCAATTAGAACTCACAAATATGGAAAACACGATTCCAAGATTTTTTTTTTTTTTTGGTCTTTTTGAGACAGGGTCTCCCTGTAGCTCTGGCTATCCTGGAACTCACTCTGTAGACCAGGCTGGCCTTGAACTCACACAGATCCGCCTGCCTCTGCCTCCCGAGTGTGCACCACCAGGCCCGGCTAACGATTCCAAGATTTCAATCTGTCCAACTGCCTAGCCAAACTACCACATTCTATAAAATGCACTTAGTCCTTTTCCTGTTTTTTTGTTTTGTTTTGTTTTTTGTTTTTTGTCTTTTTGAGACAAGTCTCCCTGTAGTCCCAGATGTCCTGGAACTCACTGTGTAGACCAGGCTGGCCTTGAACACACAAAGACCTGCCTGCCTCTGCTTCCTGAGCGCTAGGATTAAAGGTATGCGCCACCACACCCAACACTTAGTCCTTTTTTAATGCTTATAAAAATAGGAAATAGGGGCTGGAGAGATAGCCTAGTGGTTAAGAGCACCGACTCTTGCAGAGGACCCGGGTTCGATCCCCAGCACCCACATGGCGGCTAAGAACCGTCTGTAACTCCAATTCCAGGAGAACTCCAACTCCAGGGGAAACCCAGACCCTCCTCTACCTCCGCGGCATTGCACGACATGGGTGTACAGACCTGCATGCAGACAATACATTCATACACATACAAAAACAAATAATAATAAAAAAAAAAAAATAGGAAATAACTGCGACTGTTGGACTACCCAGGCTGTATCACAGAGACCAGTACAGGAAGACCAAGACAGGATGCTTACTGGACCTCATTTGGTGACCATGGAAAAGGAAAACCCCAGTGTGGAACACAAGGGCAGAACTGATGGTGGTTTGGGCTTGCCAAGGAGGAGCCTTCAAACATGACATCTTTTTAGCCTAATAAAGAAAAAAAAAGTCATAAGCTGGAGATGCTAAAACCTATGATATATGTATCATGCATATGTGCATATTTTGGAGTGATGTATATTGGAAGGAATAAAAACAACATCAGAAAGACTACATCAAAGAACTGACTGAAACGGTGAACTTCTGCTCGAAACAGTAAACTTCTGCATAGAGAATTCTGAGAGAGACTGAGAAAAAGATGAAAAACATGTTTGGCAGAATGCATGAGCTCTGGTGGGGTGAGGGGACAGGGAGGGGGCACGGGTCTAGATTTGATTTAAAATTTTATATGAAATGCAGAGCTTCAATAAAAAATTGGCATTAAAAAAAATAGTAAATAAACATATTGCTTATGCTTGTAGCCACTCTTCCTCCAATAGTTCCAGCGGTGTGATCTGTCCACAACAAACAACGCTTTTAGCCTTCTGTCTCTGAATAAAATTGACTACATGGTCAGATGCTTTGAAAAGACAAGACCTGACATAACTTCTTTGAATAAAAGTATAAATGACTCTGCAAAGAAGGAAATGAGACAAAAGTCCTCAAAAAAAAGGACCAAATGAAACTCATGAGAGAACAAACCCCCATTACCTAGAGGGAAAGAAAGTAAACACGGAGGAGGGCTTGGCGGAAGGCAGCATGGTCAGGGAGGGCGGCCCAAAATCCACAGGGCCATTTGGTCAGAGGGAAAGACCACCCCCCACTCCCAAGTTTAGCTGTCAAGTGACATAATGTCCTTAGACCACAGAGCTACCCTTGGACACTCACTCAACATGCATTTGGCTTCAGATTTTAAATATGTGCCATCAAAGACACAACCAAATGAGGCCTAAGAAGTGATCTCACCACCACCTCCTCCACCTCCCACCTCAGTGCCTCCCCAGCCTAAGAAGACACCTCTGCTGCTGCCTAGGCCCTCAGCGTTCAGCCAGGTTGTGCAGGCACCTTTTCCTGTTCATCTTATCCCCACCCAAGACCAGAACACCTTTGCTCCAGTAAGGTTCTTCTGCTACCTTCAAACACTCTGCTCTTTCTAAACTGCTGTTTAAAGATCTTTGCTCCATCTGCTTTTATTCAAAGTCAAATTCAGGTAAGCTTCAAAGAAATGTTAAGACATCACTAAGACATCTGGCAACTTTATAGCTTCAAAAAAATCTAGATAAGGGACTGGAAAGATGACTTAGTGGTTAAGACCACTGGCTGCTCTTGCAGAGGACCCAGGTTCAGTTCCCTGCACCCAAACAACAACAACTAACAAACCTTCCGTAACTCCAGCTCCTGGGCATCTAGCCTCTAGCCTCTATGGGATTTACATGACGTGGGCACACATCAAATTAATTTTTTAAAGTTTAGGTCAATCTTGAGCCATAAAGGTAGAAAAGAAGAAAACGGAGGGAGAGAGAGTCCCAGGATGCTGCCAGACTGTCCCCAGACTGCAGCTCAGCATCACAACTTGGGGGGGGGGGGGTGATGGACACGACATTGCCAGCTAGTGCTCCAAATCAAAGAATTTGGATGTGTTCCAAAAGACACAAGCTGCTCACGTTCAGTAGTAAAAACAACAAAACGACCACAAACACTGGTTTTAAATGTAATAAAGATATGGGCTGAGGGTATAGTTGCTACCACTCACAAGGCCCTGGGTTCTAACTTCAGTACCACACACGCACACATAAAAAAAAAAATAAGCCACTAAAGGTTATGTGAGGCCTTGATCTTGATTCTTCTCTAAACCAAGATAGAAAGGCAGGTACAATCCTTACATTCTGTGACCCTCAGCTTCTTCCATAGAAAGAGGGCCATATCCTGATGGTCCTGTACTTCTACATTCCAAGCAGCACCTGGGAACACTGAAAACACAACTTTTCTGGGCCCTCCCCTAGATGAATGAATCAGAATGGCAGGGAGCAGCTCCAATCCTACTTTAGCAAAACTCTAAGGGTGGCACTAGGCACATGAGAGCTCCTACCACTGAGCTACACTCCCAGCCTGCTGCAGTCACTGCTAAAGTCAAACCTGAAAAGCACTGCTCAGTGGGAAAGGACGCATATTGTGCACAGGTGGGGTCATTGCTGTCACCAGAAACGGTCTGAGGTAGAGCTTCAGTAGCAGAATCTACTATCTGACATTCATTAACTATTTCCACAAATACTAACAAACTGGCAGACAGAAGAAAATCTAAATGGGATAGCTTACAAGGGCATTACAAGCGCAGGATGAAATCTGTCCCAGAATTAACCCTGACTACCTGAGGGGCACAGTGTAGAAAATGGCCTGTGTTCCCACCAAGCATCCCCACATGGCCACCTCAGGACCAGCTGGGAACACAGGGTCTGTAGGAAAGCAGATTTATGCCACAGGCTCCAAAAATTAAAAACTCTTATTAAGGATTCTATCTAAACACTGTTAATCCAGAAGTGGCTGTTTGGCAGATTGCACAGCACTGAGCTGAGACAGGACTCCATGGGGCCTCACCAACAGTCATCTTTTTCCTGTGTCCTCAATTACAACAAAACACAGAGGGATCAATGGAGCAAAGAAAAATGGAGACAGGCACAAAAAAGTTACCCAAAGTTTCTGGAATGTTCCTTCTCTCTCTAGTTACATCGGAAAGCCTAATAATTGTTCCTTCTTTCCTTTCAGTTTTGAAACGTAATCTTCCAGACTCTTCATCATCGTCGTCTTCTTCATCTGATTCTTCTTTTATGTCCTTCTGGAGTTCCAGAGTTTCCATTCCTCCCTAAATAACAGACAGAAGGCAAACAGGGAAAGATGAGTCCATATTTACTTAATTTTAATATATGTTTTAAGATGTAAGGAGACTTCACAGGTCCTAGAAAATGGCTTTGTCAAAAAGTAAGCCAATTCTGGGGGGGGAGAAAACCTCAATGTTAAAAATAAACTCACTTGTGAAAGACACTGACTCCTACCTTTAGTTAACATGTTACTACACTGTGCTGCTACTTAAAACTTTCAAGAGAATAGCTGGGCGTGGTGGCGCACACCTTTAATCCTAGCACTTGGGAGGCAGAGGCAGGAGGATCTTTGTGAGTTCAAGGCCAGCCTAGTCTACAGAGTGAGTTCCAGGACAGCTGGGGCTGCAGGGAGACGCTGTCTCAAAAAGACAAAAAAAAAAACAACTTTCAAGAGCACAAACATCAATTCTAAACAGCCCTACGGGACCTGCTGCCTCAAGTCCAACCCTGAATAGAATCTATGAAACCTAATTTCTGAAGTCTGCATAAGCGAACACTAGTAAATCCCATTTCTGTTAGACTAACACTACAGTTTCAAGTTTATCATCACAGCTGTAGGCTGAACAGCTTATAGTTCCCAGCCCACCTACTTCAACCTTCAGTCAGGAAAGCTGTCCAATCAGCCTGGGGTTTGTGGCTGCTCTTCCTTCCTCACTACCCCTCCTTCCTGTGTCCCTCCTGTTGTTTCACAAGTCACACTTGCTTAAGGGTGTGTAGAAGCCTTCTACAGCTGAAATAAGCCCAGGGACCCTTGGCATTTTTCCACTCAAGAGCACTTTCAGTTTTTGTCAAGTTCAGTGTTTGAAGTTCAGAGAGCTTACAGGATAAGTACTGATACTCAAGCAGTGCAAAATACATAGGAATTTTCCCATCATAACAGTGAGAAAGCAAGCACAGTGCACCCAAGGCCCTGGAAATCGGGCCAGTAACAAGCCTCCTTTGATGTATGTAGAAACATACAGTGGGGGAGAAGGGGAGCAAGAGATACACACCTGCCCTGATATTCCAAGGACAGCTTGTCTTGTCTTCCCAGCATTCTGGGGGCAGACTGCCCCTCTGCAAGTCCAGAGAAGTCAACAAAGTCCGGAGAAGTCTGTTAACTGTGAGCTGAGTGCTGTTGCCCTTAAAGGATGAGGGCAGGGGGAGGTCCCCTACAGTGAACACAAAACCACTTGCTCTTTTGCCATTCTTCACACTAAGTTCTATTCTATCAGTGACCCTCACAAAAAACTTCCCCTAGTATCTCCCCCAACTAAAGTATTTTTTCAGACAATTCCTCCTGCTGAGCTCCTATGAACTGGGGTCAGTTTCCACTCACAGATGGAAGATGTGGGCACCCACTGAGCAGGAGCAATTCCTGTCAGGGCAGCAAAATGCACTTTGCCCTTCACTCTCATGGATGTTTTCTTAAGAGAAACAAAAGCAAGTTGTTGTAAAAAGACACAGGGAAAAATTAAAACAAACTTCTAACACAATCACTTTGTATTCTTCTTTTCCTAAAAGTCTCTATGTAAAGAAATAACTACAAATCACGGTCTGTGTGTCTTATAAATGAGATCACAAACACTTGAAAATGAGAACTGGAACATTCCTTTTAGTCTAATGCCCAGTCTTTCGATATTCTAGGGTTAACATGCTAGAGAAATGTACAGCCCAGAACCTCTTCCCATTGGTCTGACAGCATCACTTCTGTATCACTGCAGAATAAGATCAAAGCCAATGGTGCCCAAGATAAGGCCACAAGGCAGCACTGCCACAGTCTCAGGGTGACTCAAGAGTGTTCCAGGCAGTGCTGCTCCAAGGAAATGTGCACCGTGTCAGGAACTCCTGTTCAAAAGTGGATTCTGACTTTAGAGGTCTTAAGTGGGCCCTGAGAGCCCACAGCCCTTAGGAGTCATCAGGGGCTGCCCAGCCTGGCATCTACAGACCACACTCAGAAAGTAGTGTGGCCACTGACAAGAAACCACCTCTACCCATCACTTTATTTCAGCAGTCACAACCCTAAAAACCACAGGATCACATCAACAGATCTTGAAAAGGAATTGTTAAAATTCAATGTACATTAAAAAATCCCAAGCCAGCTAGAAATAAAAAAAAGAACTTCTGCAACTGAGTATAAAACTCATAGCTGGGGGCTGGAGAGATGGCCTAGCAGTTAAGAGCGCCGACTGCTCTTGCAGAGGACCCAGGTTCAATCCCCAGCACCCACATGGCAGCTAAGAACCGTCTGTAACTCCAATTCCAGGAGAACTCCAGTTCCAGGGGAATCCGACGCCCTCTTCTGACCTCCGCGGCATTGCACGACACGGGTGCACAAACCTACATACAGACAATACATTCATACAAATAAATAAATAAATAAATAAATAAAGGTGGATTGGCGGGGGAGGGGAGGGAGGGGCGGGGCAGTAGGGGGGGGGAGGGGTGGGGAGGGGGTGGAGGATTGAATGCTGACAACACACTTTTGGAAAGGCCACCAATCCATTTGAAAATTACTTTAACACTTAGTCCCCTAAATAAATAGATAAAAAATTAACCATAGTCTCATGTCCTTTTTTTTTAATATTCTACCTAAACATGAAAACAACCAAACCAAATGAAAATATGCATCTGCAAAAAGATGTATATTCATTCATAGTAATGAAAAAAATGAAAACAACCTCAATATCTAAAAACAGGAAAATGAATAGTAAGTATCTCCATAAACAGAATAACTCTTGATATACATAAATACGTGGATTTACAGAAAGAATACTGGGCAGCTAGATGAGAGGTTATGAGTGTGGCTGTGTGACATAGCCCTAGTTTAACATGCAAGAGACTCTGGGTTGGATCCCTAACACCACAGCACAAACAAATGGGGAGCACAGGCCAACAAGGAAGTACTGCTCTATGATTCTTCCTGAGAGTGGAAAAGAGGCTGGAGAGATGCTCACGGTGCAAAGCACTGACTGCAGTTGACAGATGGAAGTTGATCTCCACACCGTGGGTGTGCTGATGACTGATCCAAAATTCCAGTTCCAGAGGATCTGACACTCCTTCTTATCCTCCAGGGGGTTTGCAACCCACGATGTGGATGCACTTATATATCAAGCAGGAAAACACTTCACATGAAAGTAGTAAGCCGGGGTTGGAGAGGGAGTAGCATAGCGGTTAGAAAGTAAAAAGCAACCGACGCGTCTTGCAGAGGGCCTGGGGGTTCGTACCAGTCACCCACAATGCGTTTAAGAAAACCGTCTGAAACTCCCAATTCCAGGAGAAACCTCCAGTTCCAGGGGGGAATCCGAGACCCTCTTCTCTGACTCCGCAGTCATTGCACAGACACCGGGTGCACAAACCTACAGGCAGATGAGTAAATTCATACACATACAAATATAAATAAAAGGTAAAAAAAAAAAAAAAAAACAAAAGGTATGTAAAATCCGCCAGGATGGTGGCGCACACGCCTTTAATCTAGCACTGTGAGGAGAGCAGAGGCAGGCGCGGATCTTTGGAGTTCAAGCCGAGCGGTCTACATAGTGGAGTTTCCAGCGACAGCCGGGGCTACAGATGGGCCACTGTACAAACAGACCAAAAAAAAAAAAAGAAGTAGAGTGGCAAAAATAGATTTTCTGACGTTCTCCTCTGGGATCAGACTTTGGAACGAAGTAAAACGACTCCATGGGCAGCGGCTTGAGCTGCTGTGTCCACTCACAAGCATGGGGCAGAGGGCAGACAGAGGAACAATGACCTACTGTGGGGATGTGAGCAGAAGAGAAGCCACTCAGACTGTGGTAAAACCTCTTCCAATTGTAGAATTCAGACATTCTAGTCCAATACTACTTGCTTGTGAAGGCTTTCTTTTAAATGGGATATGGTTTCAAAAACATGTCAAAATAATAATGAATTACTCTTAAGGTGAGCTTGTATGACAGAGAAAGGAGTACAGCTTTACTACTCTCCCCAGAATCTCGCGAACAGGCCTTATTCAGCTTTTGCTCTAGAATGAAAATACCAGGGGCTGGAAATAGAGATGGCCAGGCAGTTAAGAGCTCCTCCTCGTAATTCCAGAGGACCCGGGTTTTGATTCCAGACCCAACATAGCGAGGGAAAGATTCTTAACTCACAGTTCCAGGGGAATCTGAACACCCTTCTTCTGGACCTACCACGCCACTGCATTACACGGGTGACAAACCTACAGCAGCCAGTACATCCTACACAGAAAAAAAATACATAAAATTTTAAAATAAAATCAATGAAATACCCATAACTTCATCAGCAGCTTGTGTGCTAAAATCCTATCCAAGGCACCTCAGGGAGCACTAGGATCTCATTTAAGATCCTTAGCATCTCTCTGATTGTGTAACTTCAGAACCCACAAAAGTCATGTGCTGCTGCTGCTGTACACAGTACAGTGGGAGTCTCCCTGGGAAGTTCTTGGCTGTGTGCTGTCTCCCGGGAGCCTTTCTATTAACCCCAGTGCTTATATCTAGGTTCTAAAAAATATCTCTTTCATAAACTCTAACTCTGCTTCATGCTGGCTTGTCCTGAATTCCTCTTTCTGTGGTGAGGCCAAGAATCCCAGCTTCACCTGAGATGAGGTCTCTGAAGAAATACAGACCCACGTGCAGGTGTGGAAAACTGATGCTGCATGATACCTTTCAAGATCTAAAAATGATCGGCTAAGCGGCGTGGGTGGCGCAGCCTTTAATCCTAGCACTTGGGAGGCAGGGGCAGGCGGGATCTGTGAGTTCAAGCACCAGGTCTACGAGTGAGCTCCAGGACAAGCTGACTAAAGGGAGAACCTGTCTCAAATAATACAACAAAAAAAAAAGATCTAAATGATCAACCCCTGGCCAAATGATAATCATTGCAATGTGTGTGCAGCACCATATGCATGTGCTTACCAAAACACACAAGGAGGCCAAAGGTCACTCACTGCCTTATTCCCCCGAGACAGGCTCTCACTTAAAAAACCGGAAACATCATGTTGGATAAACACTGGCTGGACCAGTGAGTCTCCATCCCCAATGCTGGAGTTACTAAAGACCCAGGACCCAGCATTTACGGTCTGTGCTGGGAGGTCAAATTCCAGATCCCATTGCACAGGCATTAACCTGTTGAGGACCAGGTCAGAAGAAGTTAACTGTAAAATTAAGTTAACCAAAAGCAAGTACCTGGTTCCTATGACTACCTTACCGCAAGAACACTAGAAATACCGTGCACCGTCCTGATTGCCTAGTTCCCAGAAGCTAACTATGGTCAGGATGACTTTCCCAAGTCCTGAGAGGAGTTTTCCCACCAGGACCCTAAGGGGAGACCCAGTTCCTCTGCCAAGAGGAGACGGTTCAACACTGATCTCAAGATAGTAGCGTCAAATAAACTCGATGCTTAAAGATCAGGAAGGTCCCACTAGCTGTGCATTAGGTTGGTCCATAAGTAATACCTAAATCTCTCTAGTTTGGTGGTTTTTGTCCTTACACAGCTCTCTATGACAGTCGTTGTCACAACCAACCCTGCGTGGAGTGGGTTGCTAGTCCTGATGCATCAACAATTGAACCCCCCATGCATCATTTTCTCAATTGGTTCTAGTGCACCAGCCACATGTAATTAAATTTTGTATTAAGATTGAATCCTGGGTTTAGAGCTTTTCTGTGCAATTTTCAGAGACCAACAAACCGGCTGAGCCTGCTTCCGCCACTTTTCCTAACGTTACATTTTTTAGAAAAGTTTTTGCTTCTTTTATGGTATATGAGGTACTGTCCTGCATATATGGCCAAATGAGCCCATTTTCGTTATATACGTGCCCACAGAGGTCAGAAGGGGGGTCTGGATCCCTGAACTAAGTTACTAGGCAGCTGTTTAGCTGCTAGTGGGTGCTGACAAACAGCTGAGTGCTCTTTTCTCACTGTAGCCCCAGCCTGTCCTGGAACATATGTAGACCATGTTGTCCTTGAACTCACAAGCGACCCCGCCTGCCTCTGCCTCCCAGGTGCTAGATTAAAAGTGTGTGTCCCCATGCCTGGCGGATCAGTTTTTTTTAAAAGTACTATTCAAATACTGAAAAGATTTTTTAAACACTATCTCATTTGTTCCTCTAATATGTGGAAAACTATTTGATACAGCAAGCTCTTTTACACTATGTCAGAGGCAAAACCCAAAGTATAACTGCACTGAGATGTACCACATAATTAGAAAGCAGAATCTTTATAATTAGATCTTTCCAATTTGCTTCTAGTAATTTCTTTGTATTAACCAAGCAAGAATATTAAATTTTTAAAGCACCACTTGAAATGAGTTTTTCAATTAAATGTTTTTCAGCTCTCTAATTCAAATTCTAACACAAACCTTCAGAGTTCTAGGCTGGGAGTCTGTGAGAACTGCGGCCTGCCTACTCCCTTCCCGCTGCTCCAAGCATGGGACTGGCAACAGCCAAAGAAACCCAGGAAGATAAAAACACAGGCTTATGTGGAATAATTAAAATTGATTCTAACTTCGCGGACGAGTATATTCATAGGCGTGGTTGTGCAAAGCCTTTAACTCATAGCACTCGCGGACCAGGGCAGCGGTACTTTGGTGGTTTCAAGGCCATACTGGGGTCTACAGAGTGAGTTCCAGGACAGCTGGGGCTACAAAGGGAGTACCCTGTCCTCGGAAAAAGACCAAAACAAAAAAAAAACAACAAAAAAAAAAAAAAACCTGATACTTCACCCCCGGTGGATATGTAAACTTTACTTAATTTCTAAAAATCATTTCACATTCCCCACACACATACCAAAGCCTACAAGATATACTGAGAGAGTGAGAAATACCAACTTCTCAGCAATAAAATCCTAACTATCTTGAGAAATAAAATAGTGATCCAACTGAACAAAACTAGTTCAAGTCTCCTGTTGCCAGGGAGAAGAGCAGCACGTGGCATGGCTCTGCAACGTGAAGCCTGTGAGCAAGAACAGAAGACTCCCAGTCAGCACAGCAGAACCTGCAAGCCCAGCGACCAAAGAAAAGAAGGTAAAGAGCTGAACCTATCACAACTCTTCAAAATATCCAAGGACTGCTAGGGAGGAGGAGGGTTAGTTCCAGCACTAGGGCAGGCGGAGACAGACGGATTCTCTGAGTTCTCAAGGCCAGCCCTGGGTCTACATAGTGAGTTCCAGGACAGCCGCGCTACGAGGAGACCTGTGCTCAAAAAGACCAACCAAACCAAACAATTCCCTAAACCCACATAAGAAGTTACTACATATCCTCAGCAGACATATGATTGAATGCAGTCATTAACTGCGACCAGCTCGGACTTTTCTACTCTGAAGTACACCTAAAGCTCCAAGTGTGGTTAAAAGCTTGTACCTCAGAAACTAAAGCAATCAAAAATTTTAACCACCCTGTAGCTCACTTGGCTTTACATTTAACTGCTTTCATAATATGACCAATCATTGCATCTGCTGGAAAAAAAATTCTTTAACAACTAGAACAGGTCTGTGGGAGAGAGTAAATAATCCCACCACCTAAAAGTCATTCTCATCTCTACCCGCACGCGGCTCTTTCCACTTTATTATCGGGCACACCAATCCCATGTTAGACAGCAAAGAGATGATACAGATTACTGTACTACAGGGTTACCATAACTATTTAACACTTTATGAAAATTTACATTGGTTCCACGTATGTCCAATGCTGCAAACATGTGATGCATTCAGCTTTGAACCCATCTTAGAATTCCTTTAGATAAGTTCATTGAAGTGGAAGTGTTGAGTCAAAGGACAAAAGTGCTTCATAGCTGTTCAGACTGTTTACTCCTGAAAGCAAAACTGTGGCACGGGCCTCAGAGGTTGTGAGAAGACTAGGTGCTAGCCTGGCTGAGTTATCACCAGCATCAGCAGCACTTCCCTGAGGCCCTGCTTGCTCCCTGAGGCCAGGTGACCATGTCCAGAGGGATCTGAGCTTCAGGATGGACCCTTCCATTCAGGACCTCAAATGTGTCCCACACAAGCCTGCCTGTCCTGGAGGAAGACCTTTCTTTCATCAAGGATACAGAGATAATGAAGCCATGCCTTCTTAAAAATGGATCTTGCCAGGTGTGGTAGCACCTTTTTTTTTTTTTTTTTTTTTTTTTTTGAGACAGGGGTCTCTTTTCTTCCCAGTGGCCTGGAGCTCACTCACTATGTAGACCAGGTGGGCTTTGAACACAGAGAGATCCAAATCCCAGCACTCCAGAGGCAGAGCCAGGCAGATCTCTGTGAGTTCAAGGCCAGTCTGGTCTACCAAATGAGTTCCAGGAAGCTGCAGCTGCAGGGGAAACCCTGTCTTAAAACAGAAAAACAGAAAACAAAATACTAATAGTAAAATAAAAAATAAAAATGAATCTCGGCACCCTGCATCCCTATTCAGCATGGAAAAAGTCACAGCACTCAGTGCCCAAATTCCCTACTGGCAAGTAAGGTAACCTCTACTCAGAGGATAGCAGAAGGAACAAGAGCTAGGAAATGGCTAGGCAGTTTAAAGTAGAAAGACCCCAAAGAAAAACGGCCAGTTTCTTGGCTAAATGCCAAAATATCCTTGAGTCTCTCAGCAGCCTGGTCTGTGTCAAGGGCTGGAAATGCAAACATTTGGACTCTTATCTAATCCCTGAAATATTTTAGGGTTACCTTCTCAGAGTGGGGAATGTAGAGGAGCAAATAACCCCCATAACATTAACTGGTAAATACTATAAAATCTCTAGTCTGTTTAAAAAAGAAGGGAAAAAAACTACCTTTTCCAGTTTCAGTGGTTAATCATCTGGTCATGAGACTACCCTGGGAAAGCAGGCTGCCTTAAGTCATGCTCAACAGATGGGCGAATACCTAGTGTCTTGATGAGCTAGTGAACTTTCCCTGCCTGGAGTCCCACCTGCCAGTGCAGAGCTTCTGGATCTGCCACAGACACGGAGGACTGTAAGTCTGCAGACTTCAGAAAAGTATGATCTCTCCTTTTCTTCTTCATACCCCTTTCTAAACGTGCTTTTTTCAATGCTTTGGGGTACCCTAGCATCTTGTATTTCTTTACTTTCTCTAAAGCCTTCCTGAGGATCTACTTTAAAACTGTCCTAAGCTTAAAAAAAAAAAAAAAAAAAAAGGCTCTTGGGCCTCAGATGCATCAACTGTGGAGTTCACAGTCCTGTAATGACACTAACAACCCAAAGCTTCCAGAAGAGAACGGAGACTATGGGGCAAACAAAATTTCCATAGGTCTTGGGGCTAGGGCTAGAGATGGCTCAGAGGTTAAGAGCACTGGCTGCTCTTGCAAAGGACCTGGGTTCAGTTGCTAGCACCTACATGGTGGCTAACAATCATCAGTAACATCAGTTCCAGGGGATCCAACACCCTCTTCTGGCCCTGGTGGACAATGCATGACATGGGTGCACTTACATACATGAAGGCAAGACACATAAAAATAAATTTAAAGCCAGGCGTGGTGGCGCATGCCTTTAATCCCAGCACTTGGGAGGCAGAGGCAGGAGGATCTTCTTGAGTTCAAGGCCAGCCTGGCCTACAGAGTGAGTTCCAGGACAGCTGAGGCTACAGGGAGACCCTGTCTTGAAAAGACCAAAAAAAATAAAAATAAAAATAAAAAAAATTAACACCAAGTAAGTGGTCTTCATTCAAAGTATTTTCTACTTAGAAAAACTTACAATTTGTCCATGGCCGTACGGTACCACCATGAACATGCCCAATCTTGTATAAAAACTTACAATCTGTCCATGGCCATACCGTACCACCATGAACATGCCCAGTCTTGTATAAAAACTTCAATTCAGGAAAATGAAGACCAGGAGTGGTTGCACTGTCTTTAATCCCAGCACCTGAGAGGCAGAAGCGAGCAAAGCTCTGTGAGCTCCAGGTCAGCCAGGACAACACAGTGAGAGCCTCCCTCAAAAAAGGAAAAAGGAAAAAGGGAAGGGCTAAGACACAACCCAGAGGAAAAGCCTTCCTACCCAGAGTACCTAGACACACCTACCAAGCAGCCTCACCCTGGGTTATAGGAACTATGAATATGCACATAAGTCTCATAATGCACTGGGAAGAATGTACATGTACACACAACCTCAATGAATAAGGTACGCTCTATGGCTTATGCAAACAGAAGACAACCCAACTGAAAGAAAAAGAGACTAAAAACTGGATCCATGAATTATATAAAGTCCAAAACTATAAGGAAGAATGGTCTACATCATCAGCCACCAGAGAATTTTCAATGTCGGGGAACAAAGGGGCCGCTCTATGGGGGGAGGGGGAGG
>VZQC01009196.1:91263-144425 GCA_009823505.1 Rhizomys pruinosus
AAAATTAAAAAAAAAAAAAAAAAAAGGTAGTAAATCGCCAGGCGTGGTGGCACACGCCTTTAATCTAGCACTTGGGAGGCAGAGGCAGGCGGATCTTTGTGAGTTCAAAGCCAGCCTGGTCTACAGAGTGAGTTCCAGGACAGCTGGGGCTACAGGGAGACCCTGTATCAAAAAGACCAAAAAAAAAAAAAGTAGTAAGTCAAAAATATTTTTCTGAAGTCTGCCTCTGGGGAGTCAAGACTTTGAAAGAAGTAACGACTCCAGGGCAGCGGAGCTGCTGTGTCACTCACAAGCATGGGGCAGGGCAGAAAGACAAGGAACTACTGTGGGGATGTGAGACAGAAAGAAGCCACTCAGGACTGTGGTAAAACCTCTTCCAATGTAGAATCAGGAATTCTAGTCCAATAACACTTGCTGTGAAGGCTTTCTTTTAAATGGAGATATTTTCAAAAACAAATGTCAAATAATAATGAATTACTCTTAAGGTGAGCTTGTATGACAGAGAAAGGAGTACAGCTTTACTACTCTCCCAGAATCTCGCGAACAAGGCCTATTAGCTTTTGTCTATAATGAAAATACCCAGGGGCTGGAGAGATGGCTCAGCAGTTAAGAGCTCCTCGTAATTGCAGAGGACCCGGGTTTGATTCCCAGCACCCACATAGCGGTTCTTTAACTCCAGTTCCAGGGGAATCTGACACCCTCTTCTGACCTCCACAGCACTGCATGACACGGGTGCACAAACCTACATGCAGCCAGTACATTCATACACATAAAAAAATACATAAAATTTAAAAATAAAATATAATGAAAATACCCTAACTTCATCAGCAGCTTGTGTGCTAAAATCCTATCCAAGGCACCTCAGGGAGCACTAGGATCTCATTTAAGATCCTTAGCATCTCTCTGATTGTGTAACTTCAGAACCCACAAAAGTCATGTGCTGCTGCTGCTGTACACAGTACAGTGGGAGTCTCCCTGGGAAGTTCTTGGCTGTGTGCTGTCTCCCGGGAGCCTTTCTATTAACCCCAGTGCTTATATCTAGGTTCTAAAAAATATCTCTTTCATAAACTCTAACTCTGCTTCATGCTGGCTTGTCCTGAATTCCTTTTCTGTGGTGAGGCCAAGAATCCCAGCTTCACCTGAGTGGAGTTCTCTGAAGAAAATACAGACCACTGCAGGTGTGGAAACTGGATGCATGCATGTATACCTTTAAGATCTAAATGATCGGCCGGGCGTGGTGGCGCATGCCTTTAATCCTAGCACTTGGGAGGCAGAGGCAGGCGGATCTTTGAGTTCAAGGCCAGCCTGGTCTACAGAGTGAGCTCCAGGACAGCTGGGACTAAAGGGAGACCCTGTCTCAAAAATACAAAAAAAAAAAAAGATCTAAATGATCAACCCCTGGCCAAATGATAATCATTGCAATGTGTGTGCAGCACCATATGCATGTGCTTACCAAAACACACAAGGAGGCCAAAGGTCACTCACTGCCTTATTCCCCCGAGACAGGGCATCTCACTAAACCGGAAACATCATTTTGGCTACACTGGCTGGCCAGTGAGCTCCATCCCCTAATGCTGGAGTTACCTACAGCACCAGGCCCAGCATTTACGTCTGTGCTGGGATTCAAATCCAGATCCTCATGCAAGCACTTTAACCTGTTAGGACCAGGTCAGAAGAAGTTAACTGTAAAATTAAGTTACCAAAAGCAAGTCTGGTTCCTATGACTACCTTAACCGCAAGAATACAAGAATACAGTCCGTCCCTGAGTTCCTAGTTCCCAAAGCTACCTGCGGTCAGGATGGACTTTCCCAGCCCTGAAGGAGTGCTTCCCACCCCCTAAGGAGCCCATTCCTCTCCAAGGAGCTTCACACTGCTAAACGCAACCAATCAGCTTAAAGGTCACCACTGCTTGCATTATGTTTCTATAATATCACCAAATTCCTCTAGTTTGTGGTTTTTGTCCTTAAAAGCTCTCTATGACAGTCGTGTCACAACCAACCCTGCGTGGAGTGGGTTGTGTCCCTGATGCATCAACAATTGACCCCCCCATGCATCAATTTTCTCAATTGGGTTCTAGTGCACCAGCAAATTAAATAAATTTTGTATTAAAGATTGAATCCTGGGCTTAAGAGCTTTTCTGTGCAATTTTCAGACCCAACAAACCTGCTGAGCTGCTTCCGCAAATCCTGTTACAATTTTTAAAAAGTTTGCTTCTTTTATGTATATGAGTGTACTGCCTGCATATATGCAAATGAGCCCATGTTATATACAGTGCCCACAGAGGTCAGAAGAGGGTGCTGGATCACCTGGAACTGAAGTTACAGGCAGCTGTTAGCTGCTATGTGGGTGCTGACAACAGCTGAGTGCTCTTTTCTCACTGTAGCCCCAGCTGTCCTGGAACTATGTAGACCATGTTGGCCTTGAACTCAAGAGACCCGCCTGCCTCTGCCTCCCAAGTGCTAGGATTAAAGGTGTGTGTCACCAGGCCTGGCGGATCATTTTTTTAAAGTACTTCAAATACTGAAAAGATTTTTTAACACTTCTCATTTGTTCCTCTATATGTGGAAAACTATTTGATACAGCAAGCTCTTTACACTATGTCAGACAACCAAAGTATAACTGCACTGAGATGTACCACATAATTAGAAAGCAGAATCTTTATAATTAGATCTTTCCAATTTGCTTCTAGTAATTTCTTTGTATTAACCAAGCAAGAATATTAAATTTTTAAAGCACCACTTGAAATGAGTTTTTCAATTAAATGTTTTTCAGCTCTCTAATTCAAATTCTAACACAAACCTTCAGAGCTTCTAGGCTGGAGTCATGTGAGAACTGCAGCCTGCCTACTCCCTCCCGCTGCTCCAAGCATGGGATGCAACAGCCAAAGAACCAGGAAGATATTAAAACACAGGCTTATGTGGAATATTAAAACTGATACTTCGCGAAGTATATTAAAGGCGTGGTGGTGCAAGCCTTTAATCCTAGCACTCGGGAAGCAGAGGCAGGCGGATCTTTGTGAGTTCAAGGCCAGACTGGTCTACAGAGTGAGTTCCAGGACAGCTGGGGCTACAGGGAGACCCTGTCCCGAAAAGACCAAAACAAAAAAAAAACAACAAAAAAAAAAAACCTGATACTTCACCCGGTGGACTATGTAACTTACTTAGATTTCTAAAAATTATTCAACATCCCACACACATACCAAAGCCTACAAGATATACTGAGAGAGTGAGAAATACCAACTTCTCAGCAATAAAATCCTAACTATCTTGAGAAATAAAATAGTGATCCAACTGAACAAAACTAGTTCAAGTCTCCTGTTGCCAGGGAGAAGAGCAGCACGTGGCATGGCTCTGCAACGTGAAGCCTGTGAGCAAGAACAGAAGACTCCCAGTCAGCACAGCAGAGACCTGAAGCCAGCGACCAAAGAAAGAAGGTAAAGACTGAACCTATCACCAACTCTTAAAAATATCCAAGACTCTAGGGAGGCAGAGGGTTAGTCCAGCACTAGGGAGGCAGAGGCAGACGGATCTCTGAGTTCAAGGCCAGCCTGGTCTACATAGTGAGTTCCAGGACAGCCAGCGCTACAGGGAGACCCTGTCTCAAAAAGACCCAACCAAAAAATCCAAAATTCCTAAACCACAGAAGAAAGTACTACTATATCCTCCAGCAGACAGTATGATGAATGCAGGTCATTTACTGCGACCAGCTCGTACTTTTCTACTCTGAAGACACCTAAAGCTCCAAGTGGGTTAAAAGCTTTACCTCAGAAACTAAAGCATCAAAATTTTAACCACCCTGTAGCTCTACTTCTTTACATTTACTGCTTTACATTATATGTCAATTTGCTCCTCGGAAAAAAATTCTTTAACACTAGAAAGGTCTGTGGGAGAGAGTAAATAATCCCACCACCTAAAAGTCATTCTCATCTCTACCCGCACGCGGCTCTTTCCACTTTATTATCGGGCACACCAATCCCATGTTAGACAGCAAAGAGATGATACAGATTACTGTACTACAGGGTTACCATAACTATTTAACACTTTATGAAAATTTACATTGGTTCCACGTATGTCCAATGCTGCAAACATGTGATGCATTCAGCTTTGAACCCATCTTAGAATTCCTTTAGATAAGTTCATTGAAGTGGAAGTGTTGAGTCAAAGGACAAAAGTGCTTCATAGCTGTTCAGACTGTTTACTCCTGAAAGCAAAACTGTGGCACGGGCCTCAGAGGTTGTGAGAAGACTAGGTGCTAGCCTGGCTGAGTTATCACCAGCATCAGCAGCACTTCCCTGAGGCCCTGCTTGCTCCCTGAGGCCAGGTGACCATGTCCAGAGGGATCTGAGCTTCAGGATGGACCCTTCCATTCAGGACCTCAAATGTGTCCCACACAAGCCTGCCTGTCCTGGAGGAAGACCTTTCTTTCAAGGTCATCAGCTAGAAAAGCATGCCTGGGGCTGGAGAGATAGCCTAGCGGTTAAGAGCACCAACAGTTCTTGCAGAGGACCGGGATTCGATCCCCAGCACCCACATGGCGGCTGAGAACCGTCTGTAATTCCAGGAGAACTCCAGTTCCAGGGGAATCCGAGACCCTCTTCTAACCTCCGCGGCATTGCACGACACGGGTGCACAGACCTGCATGCAGACAGTACACTCATACACATACAAAAATAAATAAAATAAAAAAAAAAGAAAAGCATGCCTGAACAGAGGTTCTACAACAAAGAGCAAGCAGCAATTTGCTCATGAGCACCCATGAAAAACTCACTTCTGACATCTCTATTACTTCATCCCCAACACAGTAATCTACATCTCCTGATAATCTCAGACTTTGCCAATATTACAATAGGCTTGGTTTTAATTCTTACTAAATGTATTTTTACCTGCTTATCACTTACTTGCAGATTCCATTTTAGTTATTTCTTCACATTATCTGTCCTTTCTGAATGGAGAATTCATCATATATACCACTCTTTGGGTCTTTCTGAAGCAGACCATACACTATTAACACTTACATCCTAGTGACTACCTCTGCTTTATGTACTGAAATATTAATTATCAGGCTCTTATACAAATATTTCCCTAGATGTGTCATTTTTTCTGAACTTTCTTTACATTGTTTTATGGCACTGGTTATGATAAATTGCCTTCTTTCTATAAGGCTTGAAGAACTTAACACCATGATACAACCTGCTACTCGGTGGAGGTCATTATGCACTGGTTATGATCAAATTGCCTTCTTCCTGTAAGGCTTGGAGAACCTAACACCATGATACAACCTGCTATTCGGTGTAGGTCGTTATTCATCATTTCTGAATAAAAAGCCCTAATTTGAGCTGAACTGTCACATAACTAAAGCACAGTGAGGGGCAGCCTCTGGCTGAGCTCTAACTAGTAATGCTTCCTATGAGTAGGACAGAGAACAGTGAACTTCTGTCTATAAGAATGGCCAGGTCCCAGCAGAACACACATGACCAAAGTGCTGTCTGAACCAACACGGTTTGAATGTCTGTAAGACGCTGTGCACCTCATCATGGTTGAGGCCAAGAGCAGATTCCCAAATGCCTTCCCCAAAGCAGCTAAGATTTGGTCGGCTTTCTGTCTGATAGATAAACGAATGCTAACACCATAATTAAAAAGCTTTCCTCCTGCAAAGCATGGTGGCAAACACCTTTAGCGTCAACACTCAGGAAGCAGAGACAGGCAGATCTCTGTGAGATGTAAACCAACCTGGGACTACAGGAAGATCCTTACTCAAAACAAACAAACAAAAATCCTTTCCTTCCTAAAGTTGGGAAGGTGAGACAGCCACTCATAAGCGTATATATTTTTTTTAAACACTGAAAACTATTATCTGAGACCTCATACTGATAAGGCAGAATAGAATCTCTTTTTACTAACAAAGACAAATAACCTCTGTCGAAAGTATTATTGTCACCGGGCTGGAGAGATGGCCTAGCGGTTAAGAGCGCCAACTGCTCTTGCAGAGGACCCGGGTTCGATCCCCAGCACCCACATGGCGGCTGAGAACCGTCTTTAACTTCAGTTCCAGGGGAATCCAATACCCTCTCTGACCTCCGCGGCATTTCAAGACACGGGTGCACCGACCTACATGCAGACAGTACACTCATACACACAAAAAAATAAATTAAAATTTTTAAAAAAGAAAATGTTACTGTCACATGAACTCACACATGGTTACATTTACTTTTCTCAAAGCTGTCTGTTCCCTCCTGTGGCTGGATCCTCTTCCCTCCTCAGCCTCTTCCTTTTCACTTCTCCCCCTCTCCCCAAGAAAAACTGAAAACCTCAAGTCAAGCAGTCTACTTTTCTCGTATTTTTTATTTATTTTTATTTTATGTGTATGAGTGTTTTGCTTGCACGTATGCAATGTGGACACAGGCCAAAAGAGGGCATCAGATCCCCTGGAAATGGAGTCACCACAATGGTTGTTAGATGCCATATGGGTGCTGGGAACCGAACCCCAGTCTTCTGCAAGAGCAGCCAGTGCTCCTAACTGTTGAATCACCTCTTTAGCACATGTTTCTTTTCCTGTTTTAGTATACTCTAGGAACTGAAGATCCAGAAAGCACTTGCCATCACTATGCAGCACGTTACTGTGACACAGCTCCACGGGTCACAGGTCATGAACACCTCCAGATACAATCTGAAGATTCAAACCTACAAAACCTTCCTCCATTCCAAAATATGCTGACAACAACAAACTTCAGAAAGGAGTAATTTTTTTAATACCTTAAAAAAATGAAATTGTGTTGGAGGGGAAATTAACAAAATTAACTCCCCCAAAACTCAAACTACTGCAAATTAATATAAAGGACATGGCCGGGCGTGGTGGTGCACGCCTTTAATCCTAGCACTTGGGAGGCAGAGGCAGGCGGATCTTTGTGAGTTCAAGGCCAGCCTGGTCTACAGAGTGAGTTCCAGGACAGCTGGGGCTACAGGGAGACCCTGTCTCAAAAAGACCAAAAAAAATAAATAAATAAAAAATAAATAAAATAAAAAGGACATGAAATGTGCTCCAAACACCATGTTTCCTCCCACCCGCTTAGCACTAGGGACCCCGGCAGCCTTCCGGGCTGCTCTCCATCTCTGCTTCCCTGGCTACAGTGTTTCTTCCTCTTCTTCGGCTGACTCTGCAGCCTGACTAGATGGGGTGAGCAGTGTGTGGGCAGTGCTACAGAACCACACAGACAACCAGTTGTGGAGTTGTCCTTCAGCATTGCCAAGGCTCCCTGGATACAGCACATTCTCCTACCACTGCAGGTTTGGGGGTCAAGAGTCCCCTGCACTTATCTTGTATCTTTTCTCTAAGTTTACATTTATTTCACTAATTTGACACACAAAGCACAAAAAGAAAAATCAAGTTCAGCTTGTGGGAAAGGAAAGAACATGTCTAGGAAATGCTGTTTTATATGCAGAATTCTCAGAAAAAAAGAACAGACGGGTCTCTAAAGCCCTGGTATTAACACCCAAAGTAAATAAGTGGCCTAAGCCAATAAAATACTGACTTCCATATACCTCTGCTCTTAGAAGAGGAAAACCAACATTAAGGAAATTACTGAAAAAAACATAAATCCAAGTTTTAAGAAAGTCACTATATCTCATAGCTAAACAAATGTTCCATGGCCTTTAGGCTGGACTATAGGACCAGTTCTCAGTGAGTGAAGAACAGCTCAGAATCACCAGGGGCCATCAGTTCTCAGTGAGGAACAGCTCAGAATCACCAGGGGCCATCAATTCTCAGTGAGGAACAGCTCAGAATCACCAGGGGCCATCAATTCTCAGTGAGGAACAGCTCAGAATCACTAAGGGCCATCAGTTCCTCAAGACCGACATCAGGGGTCACCTCTCCCACAGGTCCAAGTACTCTACCCCCTCCCCACAGGTCCCTTCAGTGCTCTTCCTGAGTCTGAGCCTCTCCTGGGAGGTGCTACTTTTTGCTTGTATATCAGTAGTTCTCAGTGCCTTCTTAGGCTGGACTACAAGCCCCTGAGGGCAGGAACCAGCTTCATCATTGTGGTGGTTTGAATGAGTGTCCCCCAAAGGCTTCAAGTATTCAGACATTTTGTCTCCAGTTGGTGGAGGTCTTAGAAGGTGTGGCCGTGCTAGAGGAAGTATGTCACTGGGGGGGCAGGCTTAGTGAGTTTAACAAGCCTTGCTGTCTCCAGTTGCTCTCTCTGCTTCCTGTGCTCTTTGCGAGATGTGACCCTCAGCTTGCTGCTCCAGCCACCATGCCTTCCGCCACAATGGACTCTAATTCCCTGGAACCGTCAATCATAAGCTCAAATAAACTCTTCCTTTTATAAGTTCCTTGGTCATGGTGTTTTATCACAGCAACAGAAAAGTGACTAATACAATCATCTTTGTTTCAACACCTAAAACAGACCTCAAATTCAGGGAACCTTGCAGTGTTTCCTCAATTATGGCCCAAATTAACTAATACTAATTTAAAATAATTACAGCACTGCTTTCAAAGCACTAGTACCTGATTTTTTAAGAGTTGATGCTAAACTCATTAAACAAAGCACACAGGAAGAGTGCTTCCAGGGTTGGTGACCCTAGTTCAATTCCCAGAACCCACAAAAAGGAGGAGGGAACTGATGCAACAAGTTACCCTCGGACTCCACACACATCATGGCACACACACACACACACACACACACACACACACACCATACACATGCAATAATAATAAATAGAAATGTTAAAACAAAGAACACTAGCACTCAGAGGATACACACTACTCACAAGCCACAAAGCACCAGAGTCATTCTCAAGGTCCAAAGGCTTGGATTTCTACTACACTCACAGTTCAAAGAGATGCAACTTTTCACTAATACTTTAAAAAAAAAGGGGGGGGGGTGCTCGTTTTCAATCTGGAAGGAAAACACTCAGGAAACGTTGTAGAAGCTAAACAAGTACCTCGTGGGTGTCGGGAGCAACCTGGGGGTCAGTGATCCCATCTAAGTCGTCTTCAGCCACACAGTCTTCCTGACCTGGCAGCCCTGGCTGCCCACCATAAGCCTGCAAGTACTCTTCATCCTAACGCCATTAAAGAGAAGAAACGGTTTTCTCACAAAGCTTTTTGGTGTTTTTCAACCACTTTTCATGTAAGAGTCATGCGGAATTACTTTAGCAAACGTTACCGTGGTGGGGGCCTGCCTGAGCACAAAGCAGTGAACCCTCTACGGATTCATGCAAACAAAGCACACGTGCTAGTCCAGCCACTGAGGTGAATGACGTGACTCTACTTCAACAGTTCTCATGGCCATCCAAAGGGAAAGCAGCCTGAGAAGAACCAGGCATGAGCTCTCACGAGCTTGGTAGGAGGAGCTGGCATCATCCATAACCCTCACCAATCTCAGGACAAGAGAGAAAGCAGCAGTAGGGGCAATTTGATGGCAGCAAGATGCTGTCCAGACATAGACTGCATTGGTTACTGCAGGCCTTTCCCTTGAGAGGATGATTCCAGGTTTTGCATGAAATGGGAAGGATGATCGATCAGCAGGCAAGTGTTCCTTCTGGGCTGGGGCAGGAAGCAGGCAAGCTGTTTGGGGAATCACTACACTGCCAAAAAAAGCAGGGCTGCTTATGCCAGCAAGTGATGGAAGGTGAACCCTATTCCACATGGGTGGGCTTGCCTACTGGCCACTTGCTGCAAGTGTACAGCAAAGCCGACTTGAGGCAGGCAACCTGCAGACCCTAACAACCTGCCACATAGCACCTGAAAGTCTCGTCTAAACCAAGAAAGTTGTCTCCAAGTAAGCAAACTACCTCAAGATGATCCTGTGCTAAATCCCACTTCACAGAAGAAACTTCTAGCCACCCATCAAAACAACAACCATATCGCCGTTAGTCAAGAGCAGCAGAAAGAGCAGATTCTAAATAAGGTCAAAGATGCTAATTAAGACTTCAGCCAAATTCACAACAAAACTGTCTGCTACTCTACACAAACTGTAAATCCGAACATGTTTTTACAAAACTGAGTTTTATGAAATCTCAACTGACACTAATTTTTTAGGTGATTATAGTGATTAGACTTAAATGTCACCAACAAGTTATTCTGTTGACTACTAAGCAATATGTAGCCTTTACTGCTACCCAAGTAGAAGGTATAAAATGAAATCACAATCTTTCCAGAACAGTTCTTACAAAATTCCCCCAAAGATCACGCTGCTCTGGAGCGCACCAGGACGGAGGCCAAGGCAGCCAGCTGCCCACTCTTCTCTTGATCCTCACAGGGGAAGAGCCCTTTTAGTTGCAAAGTCTGTGGTCGTGGGATTCAAAGGCATGATTTCATGACTGAGATCCCACATGAGGATCGTGTTTGTGGGGCCACATTCAGAGTTTTCTGGCTTTAGAGAAATAACAAATTCTAACTAGGGGAAGGAACAAGTTTAAACCACTAAATCAACTACAGACCCTTGGAGTACATGGGACACATCTACTCATGTAGTCATGAGTCTAGGGGTCAAAAGTAATCTGCAAGAGAGACAAGCTGAAGAGAGGACAGCCCCACTGCTGCCCAGGAGCAAGTGCCATACCTTAACTCCCACCTCTTCCCACTGAGGGGATCACTTCAGATGCCACCACTGTGGAATCCCTGGAAACAGGAGGGTGCTAGGGCTCTAACTGCAGACCCATTCAGGTGAGCTGCTACTAGAACGTCAGCCACTTTCCCTCACTTTCATGACGTCTCTGCAAATAACTAGGACATTTTCAGAATGTCTAAGTCAAATTTTACTTTACGGTTTTTTAGTTTAGCCTTATTTTTGTATTCTGAAAGATTTATTTTGATGTGGAAGAGCTCATTGAAAAATTTTAAATCAAAACATTTTATTGAATCTCAGAGCACAGGATACAGGGTAACACACTGAATTTTCTATTATCCGAGGACTCTGTGTGGTTCTAAGGAAATTTCTCACTGACCTCATGTACTCTTCACAAATCCACAGGAGCTCCAGTGAGACATGTGCTTAAGTGACCCCATAAACTTGCCCTATAAGCACTTTCCACAGTGTGATCTGGTCCCCTAAATTCTAACTTTATGAATAGGGCCCACTTGCATATTACTTATTATTCAGCAGAATGTGGGTGGCTATCAGTAAAGGCGGGCTGACTACTTAATTTATGGTAAAGGACCTAAGAGACGGTCAGCTAACACTACAGATGCACAGGACAAAACACAACTAGGAAACTAGGCCCTGGGTGGTGTGCAGGAAGTCTTTTATGCTGCAGTGCCCCACCTCTGAGAACACAGAAAGCCCACCCGAACTCCTTACTGCAGGAGTCACTACAATATGTTACAGGCTACAGACAGCAGGCTCCATGGTGCCATTTGTGACTTACAGACCAAAGCACAAACACTTTGCTGAAGACACCAAAGCAGTCATGACTGAAACAGACTCAGTATCATTAGTCTCTGTGAAATACTCTTGAACACACATAAACAACCAAGATACAACTACTGCTCACCACTGCCCTCATCACAGGTTAGCACACACACTAGCAACCTCACAGGTGAGAGCTACTCCCCACCAACAAGGTGGGCAGCAGGGCTGATGTCATGTACCTCCTGCCCACTGCACCAGTCCTACCTCCACTCTGCCTTCACAGGACCCCAATGCTCTGAAAACCCTGAGGCTCTGCACAACTGCAGCCATCACATTCTTCCAGCAGCAGTATCATTGGGTGCTTATTTCAAACACAAACCTCCTCTGATGATGTACCATTTCAACAGGCGACCAGTATTACACCACCACTTTTTCTTTCCTGATGGTTCAACTTAATGAAAAATAAATACTACCTACCAAAGCTATCTTTCTGAAACAAAAATCAGCACCATCTTTGCTTGATGATTACAGATAACAAATTATGTGTGACATTTTCTAAACTAACCTCCAACCTCTTTATTCAAGTTTTAGACAGTTCTCAGTTACAAAAAGGATGAATGAAAACAGGACATCAATCACTCTGGAATATTAGCTCCTTAAAGATGTCTTTAGCAGGTCAATAATCTTTTCACCTTAGAAGGACTTTATCAGATCTTGTCTAAAGCCTGGATAAAAGCTCTGCATTAAGTACTTCCAACAATTGACAGGGTATCTCCACCACACAAAGCTGTTTTCTTCCTTCGGGTGCAATCCTCAAGGTCAGGATTCTTTGCAGCCTTCCCGAATGACAAAGGAGCATTACTGCTGGCCAAACAAGCTGTCAACACAAACTTTGTCATAGCTCAGATAAAGAAACTGGCAGACAGTGATAATAAGGTCTAATTTCTCTCACTCCCAAGGGAGGTAAATAGGTTTCAAATCAGTCTGGAAACCTATGTGCAGGAAGAGGCCATGTTATCTTTGGCCACACAAAGGAGAAAGGACTCACTGTGAATTCATCTAGAGGCTCGTTGATCTCGATGTCCAGCACTTCATCACTGTACAGCTGCTCCTCCTCCGGCTCCTCCCCATATTCTATTTGGTCTTCTGTCAACTCTGCTTCGTGGCCTTCGTACTGTCCCTCCTCCGGGTAGTCCTGAGCATACAATTCCTGCCCCTCAGGCTTGTCGTAGGCTAGCTCGTCCTCTCCTTGTTCATACTCGGACTCCTGTTCTCCAGACTGGTCGTTAGTATTGTCAGACAGCTCGAACGATGTGACTATGCCAGAGGTGGTATTCAGACTAACTGTGACACCCTGAGAGCTAGGGGTCAAAAACACAAAGAAAACAGACATGCTCAGAGTGAAAGTTCGAAGCTCAATCACTGCACAAGGAGTTCTTACGATGGAACCATCGCTGCTGACGTGCTACTCTAGTGAGTGATGATGTGGGAACAGCTATATGGGCCACTGGAAACAGTGCCCTGCCCCACATTACAGACTGTGCCTCCACCTGTAGTTAGAGGTCATCTGTCCAAGAGAATGAAGTCTACCAGATGAGGAAGAAGCTCTGGCTGGCAAAACTCCAAGACTGAACCCAAACACTACATCTCACCCCAATTTATGCAAGGAGATACATGGAAGCTATTTACTAGGATTGTTAACAACAAGGACAACAACAAAAGTACTACTCTAGCTGGGCATGGTGGCGTATGCCTTTAATCCTAGCACTTGGGAGGCAGAGGCAGGCGAATCTTTGTGAGTTCAAGGCCAGCCTGGTCTACAGGGCGAATTCCAGGACAACTAGGGCTACAGGGAGACCCTGTCTCGAAAAGACCAAAAAAAAAAAAAAAAAAAAAAAAAAGTACTACTCTATAATCAGAAAATGATAGAATTTTAAGAATCTGATTTCTTCTTTAAAATCATGATGTAAATTAAAAGCTCTTTTTTAAATTTTTATTTTTTAAGCATTTGGTGAAAATATATTGCAATGTTCAAATAAAATGTATGCTAGTCACAATATCTTTTTTTTTTTTTTTTTTTTTTCTTTTTTGGTCTTTTTGAGACAGGGTCTCCCTGTAGCCCCAGCTGTCCTGGAACTCACTCTTATAGACCAGGCTGGCCTTGAACTCAAAGATCCACCTGCCTCAGCCTCCCAAGTGCTAGGATTAAAGGTGTGCGCCACCACGCCTGGCAATTGTACATAGTGTACAATTGTTTTAAAGATATTTTGTACAAAGATATTATGTACAACTGCTGTGGCTTACATATGTAACCCCAGCACTCAGGAGGATGAGACTAGAGGATGGCTGAATTCCAGGCCAGCCTGAGCTACAAGCTGACTGAGTTCCCTCCAGGCTAGGCTTGCCCACACAGTGAGTGCCAGGCCAGCCTGGGCTACAAGGTAAGGCTCTGTCTCAACAAACTGGTAATTTCTTGGTAATATAGCACAGGGTCTTTAAGACCATAAAACTAATTATACCAGGCTGGAGGGATGTCCTAGTGGTTAAGAAAGGACCAGGGTTCAATCCCCAGCACCCACATGGCAGCTGAGAAGCATCTTTAACTCCAGTTCCAGGGGAATCCGACACCCTCTTCTGACCTCCTCAGCGTTGCACGACACGGGTGCACAGACCTACATGCAGACAGTACATTCATACACATAAAAAAAAATAAGTAAAATTTTAAAAAAACTAATTATACATATTAAATCACCACACCTATCAGACAAACGGTGAAAATGAAGGCTGCATAAATAGATAAATACATTAACATAAGAAATGGCCAGCTCCATAGACAGATTGCAAGGCCAACTTAACTGAAAAGACCCAAATATAATTCGTGATGTCAAAGAATGGAACTGAGACATTTATCCATTTTTTGATCTATATTTTTCCCATAAATTAGTTATGTTAGACAACATGTTATAAATCTATATACAGCTTAATACTATACAATGTATTTATAATTACACTAATAACCCAGAATTGTGCTGATATTTTTCTGTTTCCTCATTAAAAAATTGGGAAAAAAATCTCCAGTTGTGCTGATATTTTTGATGTTTCCTCATTTAAAAAATGGGGGAAAAAAAATCTCCGAGTATTTCTAAGCAGCTCCCTCCAAGATGCTGCGAACTGTCTGAAATGAGAGCAAAAGCAGCACCCACACCGGCCCGCAGCCTCCTGCGCTCGGAGCCTAAAGCCACTGCACAGTGAAGTTCTCAGTGCGCACAGCCTCACTGAATCACACACAAGACCTACAGCAACTGCAGCCCACCATCTACTGATGGAACAATCCATATGGCTTCTACTTCAGAATACACCAACATCCCATTTAGAATGTAATTATATTATATATTAAAAATGTAACACCACAAGTAATTCAATTACTCTCCATTATAATTACAAAGTATAAACAGTTCCCATCAATTTAGTTAAATAAGGATCAGTTTTAATGAGTTAATATTGAGTACCTGAAATTTTCCTCATCTTCATTATCACTCTGTAAAAGATCATCATTCAGCTCTTCATCTGACAGATCCGACTGATTCTAATTAAAATAAAAAATCTAATTAATGTGTCACTTCCATAAAAAAGACTTGTTACCAAAAGTGCAAGATCACCCAGAATCTGTTGTTTCTAACCTCCTGTTATTGGAGGTTTGCCCAGTTTTACATTACTACAGAGAATCCAGTGACCCCACCCATGGCATACTGGCTAACCCTCTTTAAGTAATTTAGATGTCATACTCAAGTAAACATTAAGGGGCAAGCCTAATGATCAAATGTATTCTAATTCCAAATGAAAGGTAAGATGTCTTTTAAATGACTTTTTTTCTTAACCTAAATATTCAAACAAGAATGGAAGCCTCAAAATGACTACGTTTAATGATCAGAAACAAAAATCTGAACTTTTAAAATAATACAAGAAACACAAAGCAGAAATAAGCAATTCAGAAACCATGGTAACTCTGGCTTTCCCATTACAGACCACGGATCTCTATACCCATCCCATTGGTAGCAGAGGCAGCCTAGTAACTGGAATGAACTTAACATAAGAAATGGCCAGATCCATAGACAGATTGCAAGGCCAACTTAACTGAAAAGACCCAAATATAATTTGTGATGTCAAAGGATGGAACTGAGACATTTATCCATTTTTTATTCTACATTTTTCCCATAAATTAGTTATGTTAGGCAACATGTTATAAATCTATATACAGCTTAACACTATACAACAAAGTTGTCAGGTTAGGCATGTCAAAACTCTAGATTGCAGGGGGATATTTCACACTTTCCTCTTCTACTAAAACTATACATATGTATATTACTGCAAAAGAGTCAAAGCTACCTACACACTCATACATACACACATTCATTTCTTTTTTTCTTTTTTGTATGTGTATGAGTGTACTGTCTGCATGTAGGTTTGTGCACCCGTGTCGTGCAATGCCGCGGAGGTCAGAAGAGGGTCTCAGATTCCCCTGGAACTGAAGTTCTCCTGGAATTGGAGTTACATAAGTTTCTTAGCCACCATGTAGGTGCTGGGGATTGAACCTGGGTCCTCTGCAAGAGCAGTCAGTGCTCTTAACCACTAGGCTATCACTCCAGCCCCACACACATTCATTTCTAAAAGTGGAGAAAAACCATCCCGACATTCTTCTTTGATAAAAAATTCTGATACCTCCAGCCCATAAAATAGGTTAAACTAGATGTGTATTAATTATAGTATTTCTGATAACCAAAAATAATTCTGGCAAAATGTATTAGCCCAAGAGACCTCATCTATCACTGACATTAGACTAGAATAAAGCCAACAGGCCATTTACTTGAAGGGAGGACAGAACTGCGTGACAACAAACAGCGTTTCACAGACCCAAAATAAACATGCTATCAGGCCAACGGAAGGGTCAGTTTTGTTAGTGAAGGCAGATGCCAGTAAGAGGCCTGCCATGAACAAATCTATGTACTGTCCAACTCAGCAAATAAAACCTCAGGAAATCTGCAATTCGGTAAAAGCCAAAGTTCAGGCAGGCTACCTATGTGTGCACATGTGTGTTTGTGTGTTTGTGTTTGTGTGTGTGTGTGTAAAAGCCAAACTTCAAGGGGCTGCTACTCTGTGTATGTGTTTAAACTCTTAAATATCTGTTTATACTCTGTGTATGTGTTTAAACTCTTAACTATCTGTTTAAAAACCAGTCAAGTAATCATTTATCAAACAAAAATATAAACACGTACTATGGTAGGCCCTCTGAAAAGCTGGGACACTTCATAAGCTAATGATCAATAGTAAGAACACAGAAAGAAAAATAGAAACAGACTAAAGGAAAATGCTGATGCAGCCTTAGATGCTTTAAGAGGCAGAACTGGCACTTCTAGTACACGATCTTAGTAATATCACAAACAAGTTGATAAACTGACAAAAACTTGAATCTCTCACACTATTTGAAATGGACTTCTATCACCAATATTACTTATGAATCTTAACCTGTATTAATAAACTACAGTACAGTTCTTTAGAGTACAAAGCCATCATTATTTTAAGACTTAAAAACGAAGTATAAAGAATTATGTTGAGCTGGGAGAGGTACTTGCAGCACAAGCGAGAAAACCAGAGTTCAATCCCCAGCAGCACCGTAACAGCCAAGTGTAGCAGCATGAACCTAGAACCCGGCACCAGGGAGATGGAGACAGGAGGCTCCTGTGGACTCATGACAGCCAGTCTAGCTGAAATGGGAGCTGGAGGTTCACTGAAACAGCCTGCCTCAAAACTAAGGAGGTGAGCAACTGAGGAAGATGCCTGATATCAGCCTCCAGCCTCCGCGTGCACACACAGGCACACGCACACATCTACAAGCATACCCACTCACACAAACAAGTACACACACATACACACACACACACACACAATCACAAATGCCAAGCTTTAAAAAAATTATGTTGATATTAAATAAAAACAGCAAACATTTTTAAACTATCATTAAACAAAAAACATTTTAATTCATTTTCGGGCTGGGAGATGACTCAGTGCAAAAGCACTTGCTGTACAAGCATGAGGACCTAAGCTGAGATCCCAGCACCTAAGTAAAAGCTAGGTTGGCACAGTCCACCTGCCACCCCAGAGCTTGCTAGACAAGTGGAGACAGGGACCCCTGGGACGAGCTGGCTGTGTGGAATGGTCAGTCAACAAGCTCTGTGATGAGCAGAAGCCCTGCCTCACCAAGGAAAATGGAGAGAGATGGAGGAAGAAAAGAGACCAGCGTCAACAACAGGCCTCCACACACACGGGCCAGCAAACACATGAGCCCATACATAAGGGCATGCGCTTGCGCGCGCATGCGCACACACACACACACACACACGCACGCACGCACGCACGCGCACACACACACACACAAACTCTCACTTGCATTTCTTGCTTTATATCTCTGCTTTGTACATACTTTCTTTGAAAAGGACTGGAAGTGCATTACAGAGAGATTCACACACTAAAGATACCTGCTTCAAAGTTATGCCTTAATCAAACATGCTTAGAAAAACCTCCATGAAAAACTTTAAATCCTATTTACATGAAGATTTATTGGATTTCAGCATATTTAAGTTTATTAGTGAATTCCAAGAGAATCCCAGAACCAGAATGTAAAATGTCAAATCTATAAATGTTATATGCCTTAGAAGGCAAGAGGAAGCTTATGTTACTGTTACTCAAATCTAACACCTGCTGGGGTACCTGGGACACAGTGAGAACTAAAATATCTGCTTCAAATGGCTTACTCTTGAGTGAAAGAGAACATACTAATAACAGGCTGCTGTGTAACTCACAGCAGAACATGTGTAGCCTCTGTAAGGCTCTGGGATCAATCTCCAGCAATAAACAAACAAAAAGTCATAGTTCAATTTATAAAATTCTGTTCCAACTCACCAGTAATATATTCCACATGTAAGTGGTGGTGATTATTTCTATGTTTTAGGTCCAATTAAAACTGCAAGTCATCTCATTTCTTACCTTTTTCCCAGACAGTAAATCTTCTCCAAGTAAGTCATCTTCAAGCTCACTAGGGAAGAGAAAACCAAAATGTTAGTCCTTCGGGAAGTGGGAACTTTCAGGGAAAGTCAGCCACTCAAGATACTTTCAAAGACAGCAAAGGACAGGCATCAGTATAGACGGTGCCTTCCTAGACTTCTAATCTTGAATGTTGTACCTCAAATAAAGTAACTTAATCTCCTTATACCCACTGAATAATCAGTAAAAGAAACTACTCTTAAGTCCAGCTCCAGGAGATCCAATGCCCCCTTCTGTCCTCTGCAAGTAAGAACATACATGTGGCACAGGGCAGACACACAGAAATTACCTCCCCATAAGTTGTGAAAAAGAAACTTAAAATAATAATGGCATAAAATCATGCCCCAGTGACTGAGGGAACTGTCTCTATATGGTATGACAGTCACAGCAGTAACTGGCCAGATACTCTTTAGCTTGTTAAGAAGCTGAAATAGGGGGCTGGAGAGATGGCCTAGCGGTTAAGAGCGCCGACTGCTCTTGCAGAGGACCCGGGTTCGATCCCCAGCACCCACATGGCGGCTGAGAACCGTCTGAAACTCCAACTCCAGGAGAACTCCAGCTCCAGGGGAATCCGACGCCCACTTCTGACCTCCGCGGCATTGCACGACACGGGTGCACAGACTTGCATGCAGACAATACATTCGTACACATACAGAAATAAATAAAAAAAAAAATTAAAAAAAAAAAAAAAAAAAAAAGAAGCTGAAATAAGCCAGGCATGGTGGTGCATGCCTTTAATCCTAGCAGTCAGGAGGCAGAGGCAGGTGGATCTCTGAGTTCAAGGCCAGCCTGGTCTACAGAGCAAGCTCCAGGCCAGCTGGGACTAAAAGGGAGACCCTGTCTCAAAAATAAAAATAAAAATAAAAGCTGAAATAATTTGCCTTGCACTTAACTTTTTCATTTTTTTTATTACACAGAATGACAAGAGGCCTTTTTCAGTAAGTATATAACACCTTTCCTCTTCTCCCCATTCTCTCAAGTCCCCTTTGCTTCCAAGACAGCTTTGCGTCTATGTCACGAGTACAGACATGATGTACTGACAACATCCAGGATCCCCAAGGGCGAGAAAACATGCCAAAACATTCTTTGATGGGTGGAAATGGCTCCCACTAGAGCTTGTTTTTGATGGTGGAAAAGGCTCCCACTAGAGCTTGTTTTTGATGGTGGAAAAGGCTCCCACTAGAGCTTGTTTTTGATGGTGGAAATGGCTCCCACTGGATCATGTTTCAATTTGGAGGGAATCAACTTCACAGAAGCAAATGTCTTCAAGGAGCAGCAGAGAGAGAAGCACAAACTGATGATGTAGCCACAGAAAGGCCTTGATGAAGACTAACTTATCAATCCTACTAAGACTGTTGGTCTTTACGTGGGGCTGGGGCTCTACAGTTTGGGATGAACCACAGCACTTCTTTACTGATTTTAACATGCTACTTTATTTTTTAACATTTTTTTCTAAATTTTTTATTATTTTTTAAATTTATTGTTTTATATTTTTTTGTACAAGATTATGTTACAAATCGAATATAGACCTGTGTCCCCCTCCCAGCCCCCCCACCCCACCAGATTCACCATTTCAGTCACTTCTTTGATGCAGTCTTTTCTGTTGCTGGTGGTGGTGTTCTTTCCAATATGCATCGCTCCCAACAAGAAATATTTACAACTAGGTTATTGGCACTAGCATCCATAGATGAGGGATGCCATTCGTTGTTTGTTTTTCTGGGACTGTGTTACTTCACTTAACATAATATCTTCTAGTTCCATCCATTTACCTACAAAGTTCATGACGTTGTCTTTTTTTTTTTACTGCTGCATAGAACTCCATTGTGTAGATGTACCACATTTTCTCTATCCACTTGTCAGTTGAGGGGCACATGGGTTGGTTCCAGCTCTGCTATTGTGAACAGAGCTACAATAAACATAGTTGTGCATGTATCTCTGCGGTAAGATGAGTCTTGTGGGTATATATCCAGGAGTGGGTATGGCTGGGTCAGGTGGCAAGTTCATTCCTAGTCTTCCAAGGGTTCTCCACACTGCTTTCCATAGTAGCTGTACAAGTTTACATTCCCACCAGCAATAGATGAGTGTTCCTCTTTCCCCACAACCTCTCCAGCACTTGGTATCATTTGTTTTCTTAATCCTAGTCAGTCTTATCAGAGTGAGATGTCTTAAAGGAGTTTTTAATTTGCATTTCCCTAATTATTAGTGACGTTGAACACTTTTTTTTATAGTGGTAATTTCTTTTTTTTTTCTTATCAAATCTAGACCCGTGTCCACCACCCTATTCCCCCACCCCACCAGACCTCATGAATTCTGCCAAACATGCTTTTCATCTCTTTCTCAGTCTTTCTCAAAATTCTCCATGTGGAAGTTGACTGTTTTGAGCAGAAGTTCACCATTTCAGTCAGTTCTTTGATGCAGTCCTTTCTGTTGTTGCTGTTTCCAACAATACAACTAGGTAATTGGCACTAGCATCCACAGATGAGGGCTAGCATTCGTTTGTGTTTTTCTGGGACTGTGTTACTTCACTCAGCATATCTTCTAGCTCCAGCCATTTTCCTGCAAAGCTCGTGATGTCATATTTCTTTACTGTTGCATAGAACTCCATTGGAATACTTTCTAAGATGTTGCTCAGCCATCTCTAATTCCTCACTTGTGAAGTCTCTGATCAGCTCTTTGCTCCATCTTTTGAATGATTCATTTGTTTTCTTTCTTCTTTGTTTTTTGAGTAGTTTATATATTCTGGAAATCAATGCTTTGTCAGATGTATCTGCAGTGAAGGTTTCCTCCCACTCTGTGGGGTTTCTCTTCACTTCCTTGATTGTTTCTTTTGATGTACAGAAGCTTTTGAGTTTGATGAGGTCCCATTTGTCAATTGTCAACCTTAATTCTTGCGCAGCTGCTGTCTGATTTAGGAAGTCTTTTCCTACACCTATGTCTTATAATCTGCTGCCAACTTTTTCTTCTATTGCCTCCAGAGTTTGGGGTTTCACGTTGAGGTCTTTGATCCATCTGGAGTTGACTTTTGTACAGGGCGAGAGGTAGGGGTTTAATTTCATTTTTCTACGAGTGGTGATCCAGTTTTGCCAACACTTGCTGAAGATGCTGTCTTTCCTCCATTGTGTCTTCTTGGCCCCCTTGTCAAATATGAGGTCGCTGAAATTGTATGTGCTCAGGTTTGGATCTTCAGTTTTGTTCCATTGGTCAACAGGTCTGTTTTTGTGCCAGTACCAGGCTGATTTTATGACTATAGCCCTGTAGTATAGTTTGAAGTCTGGTATAGAGATCCTCCCTGTATTGCTCTTTTCACTCAGGGTTGCTTTGGGTATTCGGGGTCTTTTGTTTTTCCAAATGAAATTAAGGACTTTTTTTCCAAGCCTGTGAAGAAACTCTTGGGGATTTTACTTGGAATTGCATTAAATCTGTACAAGAGTTTGGGTAGAATGGACATTTTTACTATATTTATTTTCCCAATCCATGAGCATGGGAAGTTTTTCCATCTTCTGATGTCTTCTTCCATTTCCTTCTTCAGGGGTTTAAAATTTTTGTTGTAGAGATCTTTGGTGTCTTTGGTTAGGTTTGTTCCTAGGTATTTTATTGTTTTTGAGGCTATTGTGAGTGGGAAGGTCTCCTTGTATTCCTTCTTCAGTTGCTTGCTGTTGGTGTAAAGAAAAGCTACTGATTTTTCTAGGTTAATTTTGTATCCTGCCACTTCACTGAAGCTTCTAATCATTTCTAGGAGTTTTCTGGTGGAGTTTTTAGCATCCCTTGGGTAAACAATCATAACATCAGCAAAAAGGGATTGTTTGACTTCATCTTTTTTATTTTTTTATTTTTTTTTCTAATTTTTTTATTTATTATTTTTTATGTGTATGAGTGTACTGTCTGCATGTACGTTGGTGCACCCGTGTTGTGCAATGCTGCAGAGGTCAGAAGAGGGCATCGGATTCCCCTGGAACTGGAGTTAAAGACAGTTTTTAGCCACCATGTGGGTGCTAGGAATCAAACCTGGGTCCTCTGCAAGAGTAGTCAGTGCTCTCAACCACTGAGCCATCTCTCCAGCCCCAACATGCTACTTTAAACAATACTAGGATCTCTGGGAATGTACAGATGAAATTGTAAAAGAAATGCATCCTTTTTGGTCTTTTAGAACCAGAAACAACCTGACAAATCATTTAGTTCATATGCCAAAGACTGAGTTATTTTAGTTAGTCTGCAATGATGATGAACCACCCTTTAGTCTTATAAATGGCAGCCTGGAGGGAACAGTACGCAGCCCCCTCCAACATTTAAAATTTTTAACTTATTTTCACTTTATGCTCTACCTGCTGTGCTCAAGGAGGCCAGAAGGAGGTGTCAGATCTCCTGGAAATGGAGTTACTGACAGTTGTTAGCTGCTATATGGGTGTTGAGAACAAACCCAGGTCCTCTGCAACACAACTGGTGCTCTTAACTGCAGAGCCATTTCTCCAGTCCCTTTCCAACATTTTTTTTTTAATTTTATTTATTTATTTATTTATTTTGTATGTGTATGAATGTACTGTCTGCATGTAGGTTTGTGCACCCGTGTCGTGCAATGCCGCGGAGGTCAGAAGAGGGTCTCGGATTCCCCTGGAACTGGAGTTCTCCTGGAATTGGAGTTTCAGACGGTTCTCAGCCGCCATGTGGGTGCTGGGGATCGAACCCGGGTCCTCTGTAAGAGCGGTCGGCGCTCTTAACCGCTAGGCCATCTCTCCAGCCCCCTTTCCAACATTTTTAAACCAACTTCTGTATTTTCTGCATAAAATTATCTCTGCGATCAGAAACACAAGTGGTCCAGCCAAGCTATTTTTACAATAGCCCTATTTGAGAACTCAGTTCCGTATGACCAAAAACATGCAAGCACCTCTCTGAAAATGAGCATTGTTGCAACACCTTCATTTATTTTTTTGTTTTTGTTTTGCCACAACTTTAAGTAACTGAAAATGACAAATAATAGCATTTTCCTAGGACACATTAATTGGGATAGTAAGAGCAGGTGTTATAATTACAAACGTTAAGTATTAAAGCAAATACTTCAAAGAATGTGGAACTTTCGCTGACAAGCAAAGCATTTGGAAATAAAACCACTTTTTTTTTTTTTTTTTTTTTTTGTCTTTTCGAGACAGGGTCTCTTTGTAGCCCCAGCTGTCCTGGAACTCACTCTGTAGACCAGGCTGGCCTTGAAGCCACAAAGATCCACCTGCCTCTGCCTCTGGAGTGCTAGGATTAAAGGCATGTGCCACCACACCCGGCAATAAAACCACTTTTAATGACTGTGTATTTGAGTGTCAGCCACAGGGCCTCAGCCTTTCACAATAGTAAGTATGATAATGTGGCGGGCCTGAGGCCCTACTGTCTCAAGTCCTCTCCAATCCACTCTACAGTCCGCTCTTCAGCCCTTCTGTCTTCCAGGGCCAGCTCACACAGCTGTACACACCTATGGGTTTCGAGCTGCATTCAGCCCATGGAGAACACCTAGAGAAATATAACCAAGCAGGAAGACAGAAACTGGACCTCCCTTCTCACACCAAAGCAGGGCAGGGAAGGCAAAGAACAGTCCCACCACCACAGCTCTCCCTGGCCCCAGAAGTCCATGCCCTACCCTGGGGCCTGGGGAGGAACTTCTATTTCCTGGGTGCTCCCTCAGCCCTTCTTTTTAAGCCTGCCCAGAAACTAGACCTTCACTAAATGATGTTCCAGTGAGCCCTTCTCAGTGCCTGCACTCACACACTTCAGGTGCTGGTTCATCAACACTACAGTCTCTAAAAGAATTTCCATTCACGCAGAACAGTAAGAGCTTTTCACATGACTCTTCTGCACTTACAGATTTCTCCATTATTCAGTAGGCAAAAGTATATTATGCTTAAAAGGTACCAAAGAGATATGCATGACATGGGATCTCCCTCTGTGCAAACACTGAAGACTGAAAGGAAAAGCTGGTCAATAAACAACCCCAAGCCAACTTGCTATCCACTGAGAAAGTTAACAGAAACAGAAACAGAAACCAGCTCACACCATGACAAGCAAGTTCCAGCGCAGCAGGAAGCAAGAAAGCTATCCACAACAAAAGTCGAATCAGACTCAGAAGCCAGGGAGGCTAAGTGCCAACCAACCACTATCACTGAAATCTACGATGGGAAAACAAATTCCAAAACAAAACTCCCCAGTGGAAGATCTCAAGGCTAATCACTTTGCTTTTTAACAATTTTTTATTTTATGTGTATGTTTATCTCTGTGTGTGTAAACACATGTGTGCCAGTGCCTGTGGAAGGCAGAAGGTGGCGTCATATCCTCTGGACCTAGAGTTACAGACAGTTGTGAGATACAGAGAGTTGTGGGATACCTAATGTGGGCCTAGGAACTAAATGGTCATCAGCCACAAGCAGCCAGTGCTCTTAAGTGTTAAGCCATCTCTCTAGCCCTAATTACTTTAAAAATGGGTAAATTAAAAAAAAAAAAAAATCACTGGTCTCCTGTCTACTCTGTACCTTCAAAGAACCCACTAGTTACAGAATAATCAGGTAACAGAAGAACAGCTGTGACCACTCCATGCTCAAAGAAGCACAAAGGTCCCAACAGAAGGAAATAGAACACCTGAGAGGCCTCCAAACTCCCAGGGCTCCCTAAACTCAAACTACATATGCAACCTCTACACCTATTCATTTATATAACACACAGGGTATAATCACCCAAACGAAAACCCTAGAAAAATTCATAAAGAACTAAAATGCTTGGATTCTGATAACTGGCCTCCAAAGGTCCACACTTGTCAAGACCTGGTTCCCAGGTCTTGGCACTACAGGAAAAAAGCAGGGCCTAGTGACAGCTTCTAGAGAAGCAGCTCCTAGGGTGAGCATTTTTCTTGACTGTATGCTTCCACAACTGGGCCACTCAATTGTGCACTAGAACCTCCAGAACCACAAGCCAAAACACACGCCTTTGTATGTTAATCATCTGAAGTACTTCGCTGTAGCATCAAAAACACTCAAACATCAAGAACCAACAGATGAACGCCACTTTAAAATACTCATCCTACAGAGTGAGTTCCAGGACAGCTGGGGCTACAGGGAGACCCTGTCTCGAAAAGACCAAAACAATAAAAATTAAAAAAATAAAAAAATAAAAAATACTCATCGATCAATTATAACTTGTAGACTTTGCCTAGACCAGCTCCAGCTACAGGAAAGAACAGACATGTACCTATGCTGTGAGTGTGCAATTTTTTTAGTTACATATTGATTTTTAAGTTATATACATATATGCATACATAAACATGGTTATGAAGGAAATATGAACATTAACATGGTACACATTAAGAGAATAGAATTTTTCTTGGGTAATTGTGGCTGTGTTTGTAACTGCTCCCTTTTTTAGAAATACATTCTGAAGTATTTCCAGGTAAAGTATGTCAGGTTTAAGGGGTTTATAGACAGTACACATCTAAACTGATTAGCTGCTCGAAACTCCAAGATGAATTTTATACTTTCTCAGCAAAGCAGGTTTCTACAAATCACCATCATCAGCCTCAGCCCACAACCAAGCCCTGCCATCGCCTCCATCATATCTCCTCCAGCTTCTGGCGAAGCTCCCACCAGACGTGCCCCCACCAGACGTGCCCCCATACTGAATAACATCAGCCATCACTGTGACTGTTTTCTACTGTGTGCGCAAGTGCGAATTACTAAACAGGCATGTTCACTTGCACTAATAATCAGGGAAATACAGGTTAAAATCAATGCCATAGAATGGCAGAAAATTTAACATCTAGCCAAAAATTTAACACCTATCCATGCTGGACAGGATAAACAGCAAAAGTTACTCTGGCATGCTACTCTAAACTGGTCCTGGGGGAGGAGGAGTCCATAGTCAATGCCACTGTTCTAGGAAAACACAGAGACGGGCTGGAAAGATGGCTCACCTAGTAAGAGCCCTTACTACTCTGACACAAGACATGGGTTCAGTTCCCAGCACCCACATCAGGCAGCTCACAATCACCTATAACTCTAGTTCCAAGGGATCCCATGCCCTTTGCCCTCTAAGGGAACCTTCATGCACATACCATAAACTCATTCAGGTACTTAAAACATAGAGAAAAAGAGGAGGTGGGGGAGAAGGGAAGAAAGGCTCATGCTCAACAGAAACTACTTGCAACACAAGCCCCTTATGGCACCCTTCCACCCAAGAGGCCTCATATTAGGGGCCAGCCCACTGAATTGGAAAGCTGCTTATTCAAGCAACAGGAGCACAAAGTCAGCACAGAGACCCAGGAAAAACAGGGTATATACACACCTGTCCCAGTCCTCATCTGCTGCCCTTCTTCTCCAGGACCGTTCTGCACCAGGCTTATCCAACTGGTCAAAGTCATCATCTGTGAGGAAGAGTCCATTCAAGTTAGTTTTACTACATCAAGACAGACATAGTACAATCAACTACAAAAACAACTCCAGGGTTAAGAGATGGCTCAGCAGTTAGGAACACTGGCTACTCTTGCAGAAGACCCAGGTTTGGTTTCCAGCACCCACATGGTAGCTAACAGCTGCCTATAACTACAGTACCAGGGGATCCAATTCCCTTTTCTGGCCTCCACAGAAACTGCATGACATGGGTGCACTTCTATACATACAGCAAAACAGTCATACACATAAAAATAAATTTTTTAAAAAAATCTTAAGGACCTAGCTACCTTAGAGATTCTAGTCTGATAACTTCAAGTGCAAAGTTCTATAGATAGTTATCATAAATTCTTCAGGTACTTATTTTTAAGCAGTAAAATTTTTTAAGTCAAAGCTAGCCAAAGAAAATTAATTGAACATTAATGGGCATTTAAAGTTTATAAAAATCAGGCCAGGCGTGGTGGCGCACACCTTTAATCCTAGCACTTGGGAGGCAGAGGCAGGTGGATCTTTGTGAGTTCAAGGCCAGCTCTGGTCTACAGAGCGAGTTCCAGGACAGCTGGGGCTACAGGGAGATCCTGTCTCGAAAAGACCAAAAAAATAATAAATTAAAAAAAATAAAGTTTATAAAAATCAGCCAGGCGTGGTGGCACACGTCTTTAATCCCAGCATTCAGGAGGCAGAAGCAAGCAGATCTCTGTGAGTTCAAGGCCAGCCTGGTCTACAGAGTGAGCTCCAGGCCAGCTGGGACTAAAGGGAGACCCTGTCTCAAAAATACAAAATAATAATAATAATAATAATAATAATAATAAAATTTATAAAAATCACTAATAGAACAGTTGTTTTAATTATTAACTTTTGTAAAATTCTTTCTTTACAAAATAAAGCCTTCTGAGTCCTGAGTACTTATTTGTTACTGCACAAAGGGGATAAGTAACAGAAATATAATGCAAGCTATGTAAGTTTTCTAATAGCCACCTTTTATAAAAACTAAAACCTTAACATGTGAACCTTACTATAATTTATTTAAACTAATATATCCAAAATATCATTATAGCATGTAATCAAAACAGGATGTAATCAAAGCAGGATATTCAAATTTTTCTATCCAAAGTATGCATTTCACGCACACACACCACAGCAAGCACCTCTGGGAAAGTGGTCCCTGGGATAAAGCAGAGGGGCATTAGAAGCAGGCAGAGATCATAAGGGATCTTGGCTTCAACTTTTATAGAATAAAGCTTTACCCCATAAATTTGCCTTAAGTTTAAATATATTTGAAATAGAAACTCAATGAAAGGCACCCAACAGTTATTTTTATTATTAGGAATTGAAACTGAGGACTTCATTTTAGACATGCTTCTGAGAAAGAAAACAACAACAAAAGACTTGCAAAGAAAGAGGATCCGTTCTCCTGCTTGGCAGTAGGATGATCCATGCACCTATAAAGCCTTGCACCTTTCTCTAACCTTTCTCTAGCAAGGGATCAGAAATGAACTCAAGTTCTAACAGAGCAGTCTATCAACTCTTAACCAGACCAGACTGCTGGTTCCATCATGGAACCTGATGGAACTATTTTCCAAAAATGACCATGTAAAGTCTCTAAAAATGCTGCTGCCTCTGACCTCTGTATACATGAGCACATGAACACACAATAAATGTAAAAAAAATAAAAAATAAAAAGATAACAGGAGCCAGGTGTGGTGGCTCACATGTAATTCCAGCACTCAAGAGAGGAGACAGAAAGATGGCTTTGAGTTCCTGGCTAACATAAGTTACAATGTGAGATCCTGTCTCAAACAAACAATTCATGCCAAGGTATTAAGGGCACATTTAAGCTGGCAGAAGAGAAAGATATCAAATGACCACAGCTGCCGAGAAATATGGGCCATTTATTACCATGGGACAACGCACAACCAAGGAAAAAGATAATAGAAAAAGGATAAAAGGAGAAGAAACATTCGAAAAAATGGCTGAAAAACGTTCAAAGTATAATGAAAAACATTAGCCTAAACATCCAAAGAAGCTTAACAAATTAAAAAATAATAGTAAAAAGAGATACACACACCACCATCACCACCAGTGAAAATGTTTCAAAGTCAAAGACAAGAAGCAATAGGAGGAAAGGCCTCCTCGTTCCCAAGACTCTGATGTTCTGATGAGGGACTCTCATCAGAGCAGTGCTTGTCGGGGGCAGTGGGTCACTGTCAAACAATCTTGTAGTCAATCAATCTTGTAGCCAGAACTGCCTTTCAGGAAGATGAAAACAGGAAGTACAGAAAACACAAAGCAGAAGGCCAGGGCTTTCGAACACACTAGAACTAAAGCATGTGGAGGACACACTAGAACTAAAGCATGTGGAGGACACACTAGAACTAAAGCACGTGAAGGACACACTAGAACTAAGGCACGTGGAGGACACACTAGAACTAAGGCACGTGGAGGACACACTAGAACTAAAGCATGTGGACACACTAGAACTAAAGCATGTGGAGGACACACTAGAACTAAAGCATGTGGAGGACACACTAGAACTAAGCGTGTGGAGGACACACTAGAACTAAGTGTGTAGAGGCCCTTTCTCCTGTGATTCCATTTTGAAGTAAGGTATCTGAAGAGTTCAAGTCAGGAGAAGATGATACCAAACATTAATGAGGATGCTAAATCAATGGCTGGTGTCCTTTTAGAGAGGGAGATTTGGAGATGACAGGTGTGGAGGGAAAAGGCTGCTCCAAGTGGAGTTGAGCAAAGAGACGCCCAAGGTAGCATTGAAGGCAAGGGGGGACAGAGGGCTTGACTTCTAGCCTAACTGTATTCACCTTGCATTGTTCAAGCTTCCCACTGGATGGTGTTGGATATGTAGATTCCTACCTTTCAAAGAATCCGGAGTTTTCACCCTTCATTTCCTGGGCTACTCATGGGTCCCACAGATCCTACAGGCTCTGATCTAGACATGGTCAGCAGACCTTCAAGTTTGCTCTTTCTGTGTCCTCAAACCTCTCACTCAACTGCTCTGCATTTCAGGGATCATACTACAGAATTCTCCACTGATCCTCTTTAATTTCTGTTCATTAAGTTTCCCATTTCTTCATACATTGTTCTCCAGAATCCTTTTAGTGTGTTTTGTTTGCTTTAGCTTATTCTCTTCTAACCCAGGGTTTCTTAATGCCATTCCAGTGTATTTAAGGCAGTTACTTCAAAGACTTTGTCTCAAGTCCAATGCCTGAGCCTTCTGGCAAGTATGGTTCCTTTTCCTGTCTTGAATAGGTCCTGCTTTCTAGAGTTCTTTGCACACATTGTGATTTTTTTTTTTAATTTAAAATTGTTTATTTTGAATGCTGCAACAAAGTAACTATTAAGCTCTCCCCTGAAGTGGACCACTGCTGTTACTTATGAGGCCTGTTGTCCATTAAACTGACTTTTCCAAACTATTATACTTCTTCTTGAATGAGGTTATTGCAATCTCTGTCTTGTACCTCTCCAGCCAACCAGTGACCTGAAAGATCTCCTTAAATGTGCCTATTCAATAAGAAATGGAAAAATGACAATACATATGGTCCTGTTAAAAGATAAATAAGAGGGACTCTGAATCCATGCTTTGTGAACACAAATCTGTTCTTGGGTTAGATTTTTTTTTAATTGGCATTTTTTTTTATTGAGGTTTTATGCATTTTTTTTCCAATATTTTATTGAAGCTCTGTGCATTTCATACAAATCAATTACATTACAAATCAAATCTAGACCTGTGCCCCTCTCCCTGCCCCCCCCACCAGAGCTCATGCATTCTGCCAAACATGTTTTTCATTTTTTTTCTCAGTCTCTCTCAAAATGGTTTGTTTTGTTTTGGTTTGGTTTGGGGGTTTTTTTTGGTCCTTTCGAGACAGGGTCTCCCTGTAGCCCCAGCTGTCCTGGAATTCGCTCTGTAGACCAGGCTGGCCTTGAACTCACAAAGATCCACCTGCCTCTGCCACCCAAGAGCTAGGATTAAAGGCATGCGCCACCACGCCACTCCTAGCTTCAAAATGGGTTTTTAATCAAAACATCAAAGCCACCATAAATGAAAGACCTGACAAGCTAGACATCCTCAAAAGTCAAAGCATCTATTCTCTGAATTAAGCAAATGAAAACAAGCCAAACTAAGAGAAATCTTTAGAATACTACCTGTGTTTTACTGCTTCTGAGCACCATTCCACTGAACTATAGAAGCTGAGTTCACCCAAGTCAGAGTGGGTAGACTGGCAACATGCACTTACCATCATCAGTGGGATAAATACTGTGGAACTGAACCTTAATCTGTAGGCCCTGCCCTAACCCTGGAGTGTCAGAACCAAAGGAAAAGCTGATGTTGCAGAAGAACTGTTTAACTTAGTACAATGAACAACTCAAACTGTTTTAAGATTCCAAAGTCAGCTGGCTGATGTGCTAGTGAAGGCTCAGGGTGCCCACACTCCCACCCCCACCCCCAGACAGCAGAGATGTGCCGGCCACTGCACGGTCAGGTCAGGATTGAATGAACTTCTGGGAGGTTAGGAGACCAGCTCTATCCTGCAGCTACCTATGTAGGGCTTCCTTCCTGTCATTTAATTAGCATGAGAGAGATAATAAATTCAAAGAGTTTTCGGAGCTCTGTGCACAGGAACCAGGAACTATGCCACAATATTTATCACCAAAATGTTCTATCCACTAGAACTACAGAATGTATCCTTTAGTTAGAAACAGGGTATTTACAAATATAATTAGTTTAGGTGAAGTCATTTTAGGTAAGAGTAGGCCCCAAAGCCAATGTCTGGAGGGCAATTCACTTGGGCCAAACACCCAAAAGAAATGAAAGGATGGGCTTAAAAGCCTGCACATTCATGCTCACAACAGCAAGCAACAAATGAGAACAAGTATGTAGCTGCGTGGTGGCTGCAGGGTTTTCTTAATGTGCTTTACACACACAGGAATTTACACACAGGAATTTATACACACACAGGAATTTACACATACACAGGAACTAACACACACAGGGATTTAGCCTTCTCTCTTTTTTTTTATGTTTTTTAAATTTTTTTTTTATTTTATTTCTGTATGTGTATGTATGTATTGTCTGCATGCAGGTCTGTGCACCCGTGTCATACAATGCCGCGGAGGTCAGAAGAGGGTCTCGGATTCCCCCAGAACTGGAGTTCTCCTGGAATTGGAGTTTCGGATGGTTCTCGGCCGCCATGTGGGTGCTGGGGATCGAACCCGGGTCCTCTGCAAGAACAGTCGGCGCTCTTAACCGCTAGGCTATCTCTCCAGCCTGGGATTTAGCCTTCTCTAAAGGAAGGAAATTCTGGGCTGGAGAGATGAGATGGATAAGGTGCTTCCTGCATAATCAAGAGGACTTGATTTCCTATCCCCAGCACCCAAGTTGAGAAGCCAGACACAGCAGTAGGCATCTGTAACCCTGTGCAGAGGGCAAGGAAAGCCCCCTGAAGCTTGCTGGCTCCAGTCCAGCCAATCAAGAAGCTGCAGGTTCCGGGAGAAACTGTCTCAAAAAGTAAGGCGGAGTCCAACCCCCTCCCCTAGCTTCCACTCTAGTGCACACACACATAATGAGGAAGTGAATTCTGTCATATGCAGTACACAGACACCTGAAGGCGTCATGGTCAGTGGAATACTGACTAAGAAGCAGACTAGGAGCCCTGGAACCTGTCTTGACTTCTGTGTTTTCTCCAGCCATTTCCCATGCTCTTTAGGTTACAGACATTTTTTTTAATTCCAGTTTTTATCAGTCACATCAGCGTATACCAATCCTGATGAGCAGAACCAAGGAAAAAACTATGTGTAATAGTCTGCCATAAAGGCAGAAAAGTGCCTGAAAGCCCAGGATGCTCAGCAGAGCAAGGGTGGTCAATTATTTCCTTGCCTTAACAATGGAAATCTAAGCCCTGCACTAAAGGAGGCAGTCCTCCTGGTCAGCAACACTGGCGGCCTCTACTGGAATATAGGGTATACTAGATGCAATCAATCACTGGCGGCCTCTACTGGAATGTAGAGTGTACTAGATGCAATCAATCACTGGCGGCCTCTACTGGAATGTAGAGTGTACTAGATGCAATCACTGGCATCTATAATGAGCGAAACTTACTATGCTCACCAATTCCCCTTTTCTTCAGAAACTTAGATTTGAAATGTTAGAGACCATCAGCATGGAGTAGGGTTCTAGTTATTGTTAGAGACTATCAGCTTAGAGACTATCAGCTTGGGGTAGGGTTCTAGTAATTGTCTAAGTGTCAGCAAACTTTGGCCCATGAGAAAAATAGGGGATACCACATATTTGCCCAATTTAGAGACAGCCCATTCCCACAAGCACATGTTCCTGGAGCACAACCTACCAATTCAACCACATGCTGCCAGGGTAGCAGTCCAGCTACAAGAACAGCAGAGCTGCAACAGAACATGTGCGCTCTGGAAAGCCTCCAGCAGCTGCCCTTACAAGTTTGCAAACCTCTGTCCATCTTCCTACTTCTTCCTCAACATCACTCTCACGTATGATGTGTTCCTGTCCATCAAGTGTGAGAAAGTCAATGAGAAGACTTCTGAAAACCTTCCAGAGAGTTGACCATACAAACACTAGGGAAAACAGAAGTCACTGTCTTTCAGAGCAGAGAGCAGAGAGCAGAGAGCAGAGAGCAGAGAGCAGACCAGAGCAGACTAGAGCAGACCAGAGCAAGGACAAGGAAAATGAATTTCAGTCTACAATTCTAGACAGGGAAGACACTGATGAAGAGTGAGGGGTTAACAGTTGTTCAGACTTGCACTAAATCTCAAAGCCTTTTCCTTCCAAACACCCTTGGAAAGGTGAGGCATTAGCTAGTTTGCCCACACAACTACAGATCCTACTACTGCTGCAGACAGCACAACTAGGAAATCAAGCTGAACTGAGCTAGAAGCTTCCTCCCTGGCTAGTTTTTGTAGTGCCACAAGGTGCTATGCAGAGTGCTGGGATAGAAAAGTCATCAACAGTCTTACTCAGCTCTGAAGCCTGTGTGCCAATCTACCAACAGAACAGGCAAGAGGTGTCCGCTGGTGCAATAGCGGCATGACTGTTACGGGGGTAACCAACAGCTTTCCTTCTGGATGTAAGGCCTGCTCCACAGGAGGAAATCTGCCTGATACTGTAACCTGGCTGTTACGGGGGTAACCAACAGCTTTCCTTCTGGATGTAAGGCCTGCTCCACAGGAGGAAATCTGCCTGATACTGTAACCTGGCCAAAAACCCATGATCAGAGAATAGGCTATGGTGGGAAAGCTCCTATTTTTTTAATGTGTGTAAGTGCACAGGTGTCACACGACGGCCACAAAGATCAGAAGAGAGCCTCAGATCCCCTGGAACTGGAGTTAAAGATGGTTCTTAGCCACCATGTGGGTACTGGGAATCAAACCTGGGATACTTTGACCAATTATGAGTCTGTGAAATAACCAGTATTAACTGCAAAAAGTAGCTTCTCTGACCAAGACTGAGAGCACTAATCTAAGGACATAAACATAAATATTTAGAAGACAATTTGATGGGCACATCATGTCCATGTAGCCAAATAATAGGCACTTTCTTGGAGCTGGAGAGATGGCTCAGTGGTTAACAGGTACAGGCTGCTCAAGAGTTACAGGGGATCTGATACCCTCTTCTGACCTCCACGGCATTGCATGACACGGGTGCAACCTACATGAAGACAGTACATTCATACACATAAAAATAATAAATAAAAAAAATTAAAAAAAAAAAAAAACAATTGGCCAAAGTACTGACGGTGACTGTTAATCAGAGTCCACAGCTATTGCACCCCTTCCAAGACTCAAGGAACACCTTGGAAACAAAGGTAAAATGAATGCAGGGCCACAGCACCCAGGAAGTGCAGCAGCTATGATTACCTCCACAAAGCCTACACAAGAATGGACTGTCAACATTCTATCAAGAAAAGTGCAGGCACTCAACAGACCTGCTGAAGCACCTGATGGCTGCTATGTGGGAGGGACTCATGAAAACCTTCTGAAGAGGTATTAGTAATTAATGGGACAGAGCCCCATTTTGTTCAATGGTGCACCCACCATTAAAACTGCCTATTCTGTAAATAACCCCTCACCCATGCTCATGTAAGCAACCTTAAACTCATAGGGTCGCCAAAACAAAACAAAAAGATGGAAAAGGGACTAGCTGGGAAGATCACCAGGTGAGCAGGAGGGGAAAAGGGGTGAGGGCTAGAGAAGACCAAAATATACTACACGCTTACATGAAATGTCATCATGAAACCCATTATTATGTATAATTAGCACACTACTAAAAGTGTAGTGGCAAGAAGAGATGGTTCAGCAGCTAAAAACACTTGCAGGTCAAAAAAAAAACAAAGAGCCGGGGGTGCTGGCGCACACCTTTAATCCTAGCACTTGGGAGGCAGAGGCAGGCAGATCTTTGTGAGTTTAAGGCCAGCCTGATCTACAGAGTGAGTTCCAGGACAGCTGGGGCTACAGGGAGACCATGTCTCAAAAAGATGGAAAAAAAAAAAAACTTTCCTTCTTTTCATTTTATGTATATAAGTATTAAGCCTGCATGTAGGTTAAGTGCACCTGTGTCACACAGTCCCCACAGGGGCCAGAAGAGGGTATCAGATCCCCTGTAACTCTCGAGTTACAGCTGGTTAGCCACCATGTGGGTGCTGGGCTTCAAACTCAGGTCCTCTTGCAAGAACGGTCAGCATTCTGAACCACTGAGGCATCCCCCTGGCCCTTAACGTTCCTTTTAACAGAACATACAGATCAAAAAGTTGTAGATAGAACAATTTTATATATGAAGGAGGTTTTTAACCCAAGAATGCACAGCTTGCTCAACACTGAAAAGTTATCAACACATCACTACATTAGGAGATTAAAGATGGGGGGCTGGAGAGATGGCCTAGCGGTTAAGAGCGCCGACCGCTCTTACAGAGGACCCGGGTTCGATCCCCAGCACCCATATGGCGGCCGAGAACCGTCTGAAACTCCAATTCCAGGAGAACTCCAGTTCCAGGGGAATCCGAGATCCTCTTCTGACCGCCGCGGCATTGCACGACATGGGTGCACAGACTTGCATGCAGACAGTACATTCATACACATACAGAAATAAATAAAATTTAAAAATAAATAAATAAAGATGGGGGCGCGCATGCATGATTACCTCAACAGACTCAAAGTATCTGAAACCCATTTCAAACAGTAACTATCAGAAACTCATAGCAAATTCCATACTCAACAGCAAAACATTTCAAAAACAGGCACTGCCCTTCAAACCAAGAAGCAAAGATCAGGACCATCTATCACCAAGAACTCCCAGTATATTTGCAAAAGAAAGAAATGAGGTATGTCAGATGAAGAGATTGCAGATATGAAAATCTAAAGTAAAATCTAAACGAGAAAATCTAAAGCATCAAATTACTCAAACAGTAAGACAGCTGTATAGAATTCAATTACCATAGGTGTGGGAGGGGGGTATATACTAAAGCAGTAAGATATTGGAGAATATAACAGTTCCTAAAAAAGAGCTATACTACCTACAATGGTAGTATTTCCTATTAGAAATGAACTAGAAATGTGAAAAATTGTTATCAAGTAAATTTTAATGACACCAGTTTTTTTCTCATAAAGGTAGAGATCTGTGCCTGGCTTGTTCACCAAGATAGCATAGAATGCTGAGATGGACATCCAGCCTAGGCTAAGTGAGTTAATACCTGGTAAGTAACAGTGGGACAGTCTTGTTGCTAGACAGAATCCATATTGTAAAGGTACCAATCTTGGGTCAAGCATGGCAGGCCATCCCTGTAATCGAGGTACTGGGAAGGCTGAAGTAGGAGAGCTACAGGTTCAGGGACGGTCTGGGGTGAGCAGAGGGAGACTGTCTCAACCCAATAAACAAAATCAACATTCCCCAAACTATGTTTTGGGTTTGGGGTGTTTTGTTTTTTTGTGGGGAGGGGTTTTTTGAGACAGGGTCTCCCTGTTGTCCCAGCTAGCCTAGAACTCGCTATGTAGAGCAGGCTGACCTTGAACTCACAGAGATCCACCTACCTGTGCCTCCCTCCCAAGTACTGGGATTAAAAGTGTGTGCCAACATGCCCAGCTCAAAACTATGTTACTAGACTTGTCACAATCCCAGTAACAACTCCAACAGAATTCTATACAGAATCCTGAGTGTTGATTCTCAAGCTTGCTGTTTGTAAATGCACCAGGCTAATGCTAGCAAGCAGTGATTTTTTTTTTTTTGGGGGGGGGGATCTTTTTGAGACAGAGTCTCCTTTTAGTCCCAGCTAGCCTGGAGCTCACAATGTAGGCTGGCCTTGAACTCACAGAGATCTGCCTGCCTCTGCCTCCCAAGTGCTGGGATTAAAGGCTTGCACCACACACCCAGCAGCAGTGATTTTTTTTTTAAAGCTATGAATGGAAATCTAACACACATAAAGGTGGAAAAGCCAATAAATCACACTGGAACTATATAAAGCCAAATCCAAATTATATCCAAAAGAAAACTCCATGGAAATTAATATCTAAATATAAAAAGGAATAAAATGTTAAAAACACTGGATTGTCAGAGAGACGCCTTTATAAGATGAAAAATTAAAAATAAAAGCTGATACACTTTTGCAAGGTAAAACTGTACAACTGCCACACAGGAGAAAGTTTAAGACAAGGTCACAAAGGAAGACCAAAGGGTTAATAATCGCAAACAGTAAAGAATTCTTAAAAATGAAAAACACACTGCCCAATTAAAAAAAAAAAAAAGAAAGAAAGAAAATGCATATACAGGCAATTATACTCCAGATAAAGATCAATTTTAGCACTAGGAACCAATTACAAAACTGAGGCTATTTTTGTACCTTAGCAAAAATTAAAGGCCCTTAGAAAGGGTCTGAGAAATGGAGTTCTTCACTAGTAGAAAGATAAAGTGGTAACAACCTCTCTGAGGACACCTGAAGAATAGCTTACCAAATGCATTCACCATGTAATTCCAACTCGTAGAGGTTTCTATCCTTGGGGAATACTGGCAAAGTACACCAAGATGTGTCCACATATGTTCACTGCACCATCGCCCTCCACAGCAGAAAAGCAGAAATAACCAAGATGCTTACTGGAAAACCAACAGACACTAACAGTGTGTGCACACATCTCTCACCTACCGACAGGAGATCCCAAGGAATGGTTGGAGTGAATAAGCCAACTGCAGAATAACACAGGAGTCTATTCAAATTATTAAAGGCTACTTTCTATGTGTAAATGTACAACTTACATGTGCACAGAGTTACCTTCCACATTGTTCATGTGAACACTGGATATTCTGACTTCTAAAAGACTACATTCAGAGGCCGAGATGACTCAGTTGGTAAAGTGCTTGCCATGCAAGCATTAAGTACCTGAGTACAGATCCCAACCACATAACATCTGGGCCAGCAGCTTGAGTCTATGATCCGGGTGCAGAAACAGCAGGGTCCCAGAGCTTAATGGCCGGCCAGCAGACCCAGCTGAACCCAATGGATGAGCTCTAGGGCTGGTGACACCCTGGCTTCCCTGCATGTGTACACACCCACATGAATATGTATGTATATATAATCACACATACATAACAAAAAATAAAACTAAATTCACTTAAAAAAATCATTTTAACTGACAAAAAGATGATGGAATAGAACCTGTCTGTCCACTGAAGCAACATTAAGCTGGCAAAAACTAAATACAGACACACACAGACAGATACAGACACAAACACAGACATCGTCTCACACACACACACACACACACACACACACACACACTCACCCACACACTCACCATTCCCCAGCCCAGACGCAAAAGCAGGGAATGAAGTCAGTGTTCCAACAGCTTCCTGAGACTAGCAGTAACTGTCACTCTCTGGAGAGATGGCTCAGTGATTAGAAGCACTGGCTGCCCTTGCAAAGGAGTCAGGTTGGATTCCCAGCACCTGCGTGGCTAGCAACCACCCTAAGTACAGTTCCAGGGGATCTTGGGCACTTCACAACACAGGTGCACTTACATACATGCAAGCAGTACACTCATACACATAAAATTAAAGATAATGAAACATTAAAAAACAAGTTTGGCTATGTACTGTGACCAGTCTGCCAGCTCCTTGAAAAGCCAACCCCAGAGGCTGGCTTTGTCTCACCCTCTTGGAACTCTCAGGGCTGCAGTAGCAATCCAGAGAGGTTGTCCACACTTAAAGGAAAACATTATACTATATCAAACTGAGGCAAAGACTAGCAGGCAAACCCAACAATATGCCCACCAACGAGCCTGGGAAGGAGGCTGGGGATGAAATCACAGAACATCATCAAGGGTTTGCAAGTTTTTTGTGAGTTTCTATAGTGAGATAGCTTAAGCAGTTTGTAAATTGCTTTATAAACTGGTAAGTAATGACATAAATCAGCTTGTGACAATTTTTACTTTAGTTTAGATGCTGACTTTTCACTCATTTTTACAATGCAAAGAAGCACTAGAAGTTCTAGACAGTACTTGTTCCTATAACAAACATCCCCCAAATGTTTTTGCAGTTACACTTTTTCCACTCTGCAACATGTAACAGCTCCTCTTCACCCTCCTGCCAGTCTCTCACCCTTATTTGACTGCAACAGCAAACACAGTGAACAGTCATTTCCTTTAAGGGCACGACGCTATCCTCTCAGGCCTAATGGTCTAGCTCTGCACTTTTGTGGCATCTATTTTGGCCACCTCGAGATTCCATTAGTTTCTGGCTATACACTAGACACTTAAGATCCATTTTTCAGTAAATATTAGCCACTTAAAATATATGAGGGCCAGCTGTCATGGTGGTGCATGCCTTTAATCCTAGCACTTGGGAGGCAGAGGTAGGTGGATCTCTGTGAGTTCAAGGCCAGCCTGGTCTACAGAGCGAGCTCCAGGACAGCTGGGACTAAAGGGAGACCCTCTCTCAAAAAATACAAAAAAAAAAAAACCATGAGGCCAGTGATTTTTAAATTTCCAATTTGGGAACATTTAGGAGACTATGCAATTAGTTTGGCTCACAACCAGCACTTCACTCCTCTTCCCCTTGAGACAGGATCTCACTATGTGGGGCACCAGGGTGGCCTCAAACTCACAAACCTTCCACCTCAACTTCCCCAGTGCTCAGATTACACAGCCATATCAGCAGTACAAAAAGCATTTTAATGTAATGAAACTGCTTATCATCAGAGAGCAGGACACAGAGCACATGCTAGAGTTCTCCCTAAGATTCATGGATTAAATCACAATGTGAGGCAGGTTACTGTGAGCTATAACCTTAAAAGTCTGAAAGCTACCTGCTAGGGTAATATGCTGAACTAGGTGTCAAATAAGCAATCTATAGACAGCACTGCCAGCAATTAAGTATTTTCAATCTACAGACAGCACTGCCAACAATGTAAATACACAATCTATAGACAGCATTGCCAGCAATGTAAATACGCAATCTATAGACAGCATTGCCAGCAATGTAAATACACAATCTATAGACAGCACTGCCAACAATGTAAATTCGCAATCTATAGACAGCATTGCCAGAAATGTAAATACGCAATCTATAGACAGCATTGCCAGAAATGTAAATACGCAACCTATAGACAGCATTGCCAGCAACGTATTTTCAATTTTGTAGGATTTAGTCAATTATACAGTTAAACATGGAACTGATAGGACAATAGCTGATTTTTCCCCCCTAGTTTAGCAAGAAAACATTTCAACATTTGGCTCATCTGTCCATTATTTGTTCAACAGACACCGGCAAGGACCTGCATGGGTCCTACAGGCTACTCAAGACAACAAATGAAATTCTTTTAAAATGAAAAGAGGGGGCTGGAGAAATGGCTTGGTGGTAAAGAGCACTGGCTGCTCCATGGTCAGGTTCTTAGCACCTACATGGTGGCTAACAACTGTCTGTAACTCCAGTTCCAGGGGATCCCACACCATTTTCTGGCTTCCATGGCCACTGCCCGACAAACATGGATCTACACACATGCAGGCAAAGCACATATACATAAAAAATAAAAAATGTTTTTAAGAATTACAGGTTAAGTGTTCAGGAGAAAACAAGGGCACTACCGAATGACAGGGAGGCTCACTGGGAGGAAACAAAGCCTGAGATAGGACTTCTGTAGGACAGCCTTCCTCAGACACCTGAACCTGCGGGATCAGGAGGTGGCCCTACAAGAAGGCAGGAAAGGTGCAATGCAACTGGAGGGAACAGCTCAAGCAAGGGACGGAGCTCGGGGCTGGAGTCCCCTGTGCACACTGGTGAGGTACCAGGGACCAAATCCTACAGAACCAGCAAACCTTGGGAAGAAACCTGGATTGAGTCTAACATCAAAATGTTAAGAAAATTCCAAAATTCAAAGAAGTGCCTAGCCCTCTAAAATCGCAATCCTCAAACTTAACTGCACTAAAAATCCCTCAGCCGTCGGTATAGTATTTTCACATGCCCCACTAGTAAGGAAAAAAAAAAAGTGGATATCCAAGTATGATCTTCTCACTAAAATCATCTTTGGCCCATTTTTGGGGTTTTTTTTTCCCCTTGAGACAGGTTAAGACTCACACATAAAACAAGTAATTTTGACTTCCAATGTAACCAAGTAAGGCAGATAAATCATATTTAAAATTTCCACCTAGAAGGACTCAAGTTTGAGAAGCAAGAGACATCCATCATCTTGTGCTATATACCCACATTCCCGCATGCAGTCCCTCCGGTTTGGATGGGGGAGGTCCTAGGCAGGATTACTTGCACCGTGCCCGCCCTTCCGTAAGCGTCACCAAACGCCTCTGGGGTGTGCAGAATAGTGGATTTCAATGGACAGGATCAGTTAGGGGCAAATGCTTTTGCTGTCCACACTTTACCATGTTCCTTTTTACCCAAGTTCTGAAAATAATCGTTGAAATGTCATTTAGAAAGAAACTCGTTCTCAACATGATGTGATTTCTCTTAAAACTGGTTAGTCCGTCTACACCCTTGCAAAACAAAACTACCCTAGGCATTGGGCAGCCAAGCCTTTGTGCTCCGGCGGTCTCATTGACAGCCGGACACGAGGGTTTCCTTGGAAACCCCGCAGGAGGTCCCGGTGATCCGACCCGATCTGGGGGTACCCGACCCGGAGGACTGCGACTCGGGCAGGGGTGGGGGGTTCCGAGCTCCGACCCTCCCTCAGGCTGACGCCCGGCGCGGCCTGACCCGACCCCGACCCGACCTCGCGGCGCCGCGGCCTTAACGCTCCGCCGGGACCGGCGCTCGAGGACCCTGGACGGCGCCGACTGCGACCCGGCGGCCCGAAGGCCCCACACAAAGGCGGCCGGGCCCACCGCAGCCCACGTACCTCCGGCGCCTGCTCCTCCGCCCGCGCCCAGGGCGGCTGCCATGGTGGGCCCCGGGTCCGGCCTTCCGCCGCTCCCCGGGCCTCAGGCAGGCCAACTGGGCGGGAGCGGGCCGGGGTGGAGGGGGACCGGCGAAGGCCGGCGCCCGCGAGCCAGCAGAGGCGAGGCCCGCGCGTCGCGGTCCACAGCGGCCAGTCGCCTCCGCAGGAAGAAAACAACACTACGGCAACATGGCGGCGCCGCGGTGCACGCCGGGAGGAAGGCGGGCGGAAGAGCCGGCGGGCGGCGGGCGGTAGCGCGAGGTCAGCGCAGCCGGGCCGCCTTCAGGGCCCCGCGGCGCGCGCACGGCAGGCGCGCGGAGGCGCCTAGGGCCGGACCTAGCTCCCAGGCACCCCACCGGCGCGGGGACAGCCCTACGCCGTAAGTCGTATGGGCTGTCGTGAGAAGCCTTGCAGCAGTCGGCGCGGCTTCGCTTTACGGCGCCGTCGGAACCAGGCAGCGGCGCGGCAATAACGGCGCTGACTGGGCTGGGGGTGGGAAGGGTGCAGGCATCGTTTGCGCGTGCGCGCTGGCTGACCGTGGGCGTCCTTAGACGTGCTCCGGATGGGCGCTGAGCCCGCGGGAGGACGAAGGCGGGCGTCTACGAAATAAAGCTCTTGTGCGGTTCACGTGTGTCGTCCTGGGATGCAGGGCAGACAAGCCTTCCTGATGTGTAAGGATAGTTATTTAAGAGGCAGTGTCTTTAAAATATTTCTTAATTCAACCTGCCATCGTTGCCCAATAAAGTAAAAATAAGCCTTGCAAGGAACCTCTTTGCATAACCAGGTCTCCATTGAAAAGCACATTAATAAATTCGTCTTTAAACTCCTTGAATTCTCCGTCACCTTTCATTAATTGTTGGACTGTGCTGGATGGAATGCTCAACTGTGATGTTTTGGGGGATAATTTCGGTGGTTATCTTGAGAAGGCTGTCTCAAAAACTTAACAATGATGAAATTATCTCACAGTTTATAGCCATACTAGATCTGAAGCAAGACGTGTATCCCAATTGTAAACAACCTAAGACTGAAATTCTCTAGGACAAGAATCTCCTTAATTCCTTTTACTCAGGCATCCACTAGACTTTGAAGCATGAACACCCAGTGTGGGGAGACTATTACTGTGAGTGAAGGTTTAATAACCCCTTTTATCACCAAGTATCTCTTTGGGTCAACCCCAACTTACTCTAGAAACCTTTTGAAAGTACATGGTCAGTCGGGTATGAAACTACATGAGTTACTGAGCCCTGAACAATTTTAAACACCCAGCAGAAACCCCCCACCTCTATGCCCTCCTATGAGTTACTGAGCCCTGAACAATTTTAAACACCCAGCAGAACCCCCCCCATGCCCTCCTAGTTGAGGTTATAAATGAATGTGAGGATTTAAAAATTGGACTCTCAGAGCTGTTGTGACAGAGGCTGTGAGCTTCTAGACCAAGAATGCCCCCTCACTCTCAGGTGCCTTCATGGAAGATGGTATGTAAGTCTGTGTCTGTCTGTCTGTCTGTCTGCTTCCTACCACTACCTCCCACAAGAGCCGAACTGCACACCTATCACCCACATCTTGGCTGCTGACTACCATTCTCCAAAGGTAGCCTACACTCTTTAGAAAAAGGACTGTTTTCAGAGGGAGAGCATAAAAAGCACTGAATGGCTGTATTGTTTCTTCCGAAAACAAAGGAGGCTCTCAAATAGTGGCTGAGCTGTGAGATTTAATGGGCTTCTACTGGCTACGTCAGATATTAGATGTGTTTTGGATTAAGGACAATGAACATCTCACTGACCGAAGTGAAACACTAAATGTTCACTCCCCTGTACCACACAGAAAAAAAATAGATTTTTATGAAAATGATCTCCAACAGTAAAGCCCAGGAAACTCCACCTTAACTGAGTAAACATTTCAGCCAGGAATCAATAAAAATTGTGAGCACCCAACAGACCACAGTAAAGGGAACAGTTCCCCTTTGTGATAATGCTGTCAAAGACCTCTACCCAAGTCAATCCTGAAGAAGCCAGGACAAACTCAGACTGAGAAATGTTCTTCACAGTGGCAATTGACCTGTAATCTTCAAAACCGGCAAACTAACTGTCCACAAAAAAAGCATAATTCAACAGGGATTAGAGGTAGTTTATTCTAGAGCCAAATATGAGTGACCATGGCCCAGAAATATAGATTCAGGTCACCCCTAATTCCATGTTCCAGTGTAGTAACAGTTGCATTACAGTTTTATAGTAACAGAACAAAGAAAAGTCATAAACCAAGACACCGTTCAAATCCATTGGTGGAGACATTCAGTAGACAGGTCATGGCAAAGGGGGGACATTTCTACTGTAGGTCTCACAAGTTAGCTGTCAACATTCTTGGCCTTTTGATTGGTGGGATCTGGTGGTCTGCTGAATTAATACATTGTATTAGTCACAAGAATATTAATTCAGAAATAAAGGCAGTTGAGGTGTGGCTATTTATGGGGTGAAAGATGTCCCACATAATTTGTGCACAGGCTCTGGATCTGCAGCATTCCAAACCCTCCACAGTCATTTAAGTGCTAATCAGTTGTCAGCCTTGCAGGAACTTCGGCTCAGGATGCAGGAGTTCTTTCTGGGAACTTTCTTTCACATTTAGTTAACAAGGTCAGAGAGACTTGAGGCAGGGTTGCAGACTGAAGAGGAATCAGGGCAGCAGAGTGGGGCACACAGGGAAGAATGCTTTTGTGGAGACTACATGACGATGGGGACGGACATCTTGTCAGCAACATGTTTTCTCATGGCTCTGAAAAAACAGTCTTAATTTTACTCAGTGTTAAACTTTTCTGTAAGCCTTTGTATTGCTTCATAATAGGAATATTAAAGAAAAATAGTACATTATTTTAAAGTGTAACTCTTGGCTGGGAGATAGCTCAAATACAAGATGGGTAGCTCCTGAGACATGACACCCAAAGACTTCTGGCCTCCACCTTCACTCACTCATTTGCACACATATGTACAAGTATAACTGCTGAAATAAAAAAACCAAAGAGAAGGTAACACATTTAAGAAAATTTGGGAATTGGGATAGGTAGTACTGGGGCCTATACATGGCCCAGCAGTTAAGGGTGCTTACGGAAGACCTGAGTTTGGTTCCCAGAACATATGTCAGGCAGCTCAGAATCACCTTTAACTCTAGCTCCAGGGAATCCAGAGCCCAGTTCTGGCCTCCTTAGACACCTACCTGCACACACACACACACACACACACACACACACTTGAGCACGTGCGCCTGTGCAAATTTCCTCACTTGAAACCTTGATGTATTTGAAGTTAGGTCCTTTTGGTAGTTAATTCAGTCACAAGGACAGGGCCTTGATGGATGATGAAATTTGTGATCTTATAAAAGTAGCCCTGAGGGATGACTTTCCCCTTCCTCAGCTATGACCTGTGGCCTACAGGTCTAAACCCGCTAGCACTTTCTCCAAAACTGCCATAAATTAATTTCTGGAGGGAGTTGTTTTTTTTTTAATAAAAGGAAGAGTTTATTTAAGCTTATGATTGACAGTTCCAGGGAAGCATGGTGGGGAGGGCTGGAGCAATGAGTAGAGATAGAGCTCTACTGTTGTTGTTTTTTTGTTTTTTTTTTTATGTGTATGAGTGTACTGTCTGTATGTAGGTTTGTGCACCCATGTAGTGCAATGCCGCAGAGGTCAGAAGAGGGCGTCAGATTCCCCTGGAACTGGAGTTAAAGACAGTTCTTAGCCGCCATGTGGGTGCTGGGAATCAAACCCGGGTCCTCTGCAAGAGTGGTCGGGGCTCTTAACCAGTAGGCCATCTCTCCAGCCCCAAATTTCTACTGTTTTTAAGATTTTATTTTTACCTGTGTGTGTGTGTGTGTGTGTGTGTGTGTGTGTGTGTGCGTGTGTGTGTGTGTGTGTGTATTCCATGTGTGTGGGGGTACCCATGGAGGTCAGAAGAGGGCTTCAGAACCCCTGGAGCTAGAGTTACAGGTGATTGTGAGCCACCCAATATGGGTGCTGGGTCCAAACTCAGCTCCTCTGGAAAAGCAGCAAGCACTCTTATCTACTGACCCATTGTCATGAGCATTGGCCGTAAGTCCAAAGGAGTCCAGGACACAAGCATTATGATACAATCTAATTTATTCTTTCCCACACAGGGTAATCAACATACTTATTAATCTGTCCTGTTCCTAGCCTATCTCCCCAAGGCTTTGCTCACTTATGTGACATTTCTCTTAGTCCCCCAGATGCTGTGGATTGTGTCCAAGCTGGGGAGCTCCGGTGAGCCAGTCTAAGCTGGTTATCTGCCTTAACTGTCAGGGCCTCTGGCCTGGTGCTCTCAATAGGCCTTGGGTGTAGTGCAGTTTCTGACTAACCTAAATTTACTTCAAATCCACACATATTTTCTAAAGCTAAAGTCATCTCAAATTCACTCTTTTCCAATGCTAATTATGCTCCTTACACCCATCTATCAGGCCAGCCCCAGTTTCTGCTTGGTTGAAGCCACATAGACTATGGTGTTCTAGCAGAGCAACACAAATGGTTCAAGACAGCACAAAGTTGGAGCTTTAGAGGGAGAGGATAGAAAGGATGAAGGAGAAGGAGTATTTTAAAAGATATTTTAGAACTGGCATGAAATATAATCCATAAATACTTACAGGAAGTGCAATAACAAGAAAAACAAAAGATCCATATCTAGAAACATGTAGAAGCTTTAAAAAAAGAAAAAGAAAGATCCTAAATGTAGCCCCATGCCAACATGGCTAAGGAAGATAAGGCACTTGCCACCTCAGCCTGACAACCTGAGTTCAGTCCCCAGGAACCATATGTTAGGAGAGAACCCACTCTGTGCACACATACACTTACTCACATGATAGCACATGTGCACACACACACACACACAAATAATAAAAATGATTAATTCAACTAAGAGAAACTTCTTCTAGCTATGATAAAGTAACTATGATGGGCTTCATAAACAATTTGAAAATGACATAGTCCGGAAAACTCTTCCCAGTTGAACCACAGACAGCACAGGACTGTGATCCCCAAGAGAAAGGAGACAAGGTGACTTTCTGGCCCACTGTCCATCTCGCTGCCTAGAAGTACTTTCTAAAGCATAGCCACCTGCAAATAAAAGACTCTGGGCTTGCCGAGCATGGTGGCGCACGCCTTTAATCCTAGCACTTGGGAGGCAAAGGCAGGCGGATCTTTGTGAGTTCAAGGCCAGCCTGGTCTACAGAGTGAGTTCCAGGACAGCTGGGGCTACCGGGGACCCTGTCTTGCACAAGAACAAAATAAAAAAAAAAAAAAAAAAAATACTCTGGGCCTTAAAGACAGAGGTAGCAAATTGGAAATGTGTGCACAGGTGTGGATGGTGTTGACATGGGAGATGGAGCTATACTGAGGAGGGGCTGCAGAAATCACATGGGGTCACCTTGAATATAAGGTGAAACTCCATGAGGATGGTAAAATTACAAGAACAATCAGAAATCCTAAGCTGAACACCCTCAGAGGAGGAGGGTTCACACAGGCCTGGGAGACAGTATAGACCAAGAAAGGGTCACACCCTGGCAAGAATAAACTCGAGTAAAAAACTACTCTAGGCCAGCATAGTGGTGCAGGCCTTTAATCCCAGCACTCGAGAGGCAGAGGCAGGCAGATCTCTATGAGTTCAAGGCCAGGCTGGTCTACATAGTGAGCTCCAGGCCAGCTGGGACTAAAGGGAGACCCTGTCTCAAAAAGACCAGAAAAAAAAAAAAATCCCAAAACTACTCTAGAACAAAAAAGCAGCTTTAAAACAACCATGGGAGGATGGTGCTGGATACACCATTTGGCAGTCTATCCAAAAAGAGTCCAACACTCATTAAGGGAAAGAAATTCAACGCTCATTGTAAAATTAACAAAGTCCTCCATCCAACCCAAAATTATTAGTGGGAGAAGCAGAATCTGGAGCTGGAAGATGGTTTAGCAGTTAAGAGTATGTATTACATTTGGAGATGACCCCAATTTTGACTCCCAGCACCCACACCAAGTGGCTCACATCTGCCCTAAAACTCGAGCTCCGTGAGATCTGACACCTTTTCTTGGACTCTGGGCAGTTGTACTCAGGTGCATATACACACATAATTAAAAGCAAAAAATTAAGACTAGGCTTGGGAAGCAGAGGCAGTTGGAACTCTGTGAGTTTAAAAGAGCTACACAGTGAGACCCTGGCCCTTAAAAAAAGAACCAGAACAAGTGACCAGTATAAGTATTTTCTTTTTTTTTTCTCTTTTTTTTTTTTTTGGTATTTTGAGGGACAGGGTCTCCCTTTTAGTCCCAGCTGGCCTGGAGCTCACTCTGTAGACCGGACTGGCCTTGAACTCACAGAGGTCCACCTGCCTCTGCTTCCCAAGTGCTAGGATTAAAGGCGTGCACCACCACGCCTGGCTTCAATATAAGTATTTTCAAGGAATGAGGAAAAACTAAGCCCAAATGAGGAAATAAACAGAATATATGAAGTGGAATTTCTAGAGCTGAAAATTGATGTTTGATAAAATATTCAGCAAATAGACGTAAAGGATTAAGAAGCCCCAGTTCAGCAAAGCTCAGAAAAGCATCCCTCCCTGCTTAGGACCAGGTCTGGAAATCCAGCAAGGGACAGACAAGGGGATCCTTCAAGGGGAAAACAAGAACTGGAACCTTCAAGGGGAAAACAAGAACTGGAACCATGGGGCAGTCAGCTCCACTGTACGAGGAAAAAGGCTCTACCCAAGGAAGAAAGCGGAAGACCATGCTGAAGTAAGGGTGCTGGGAAGCCCACTCCCCTGAGCCCCAGATACTGCCTACCTAACACAAAGGCCTGTCCAGGGCATCAGAACACCCCCTCCCATCCCAACCATTGAGATAGCAAATGACAAGTGAAGGATTATGAGTGACTCCATGGAGAAGAGCTGGCCTGGAACCTGAGGCCAGGGCTTCAATTCCTAAACAGCCCCTGCAGAAAAACAGAAAACAATTATTTTTTTTTAGTATTTTTGAGACAGGGTCTCCCTTTTAGTCCCAGCTGGCCTGGAGCTCACTCTGTAGACCAGGCTGGCCTTGAACTCATAGAGATCCGCCTGCCTCTGCCTCCCAAGTGCTGGGATTAAAGGTGTCCGCCACCATGCCCGGCTCGAAAACAATATTTTTTTTAAAACAATATTTTTAATTTAATTTTATTTATTTCTGTATGTGTATGAATGTACTGTCTGCATGCAGGTTTGTGCACCGTGTCGTGCAATGCCGCGGAGGTCAGAAGAGGGTCTCGGATTCCCCTGGAACTGGAGTTCTCCTGGAATTGGAGTTTCAGACAGTTTTCGGCCGCCATGTGGGTGCTGCGGATCAAACCCGGGTCCTCTGTAAGAGTGGTTGGCGCTCTTAACCGCTAGGCCATCTCTCCAGCCCTTAAAACAATATTTTTAAACAAATGTCAAAGACCAGACGTGTGAGCACAATGGCACACACCTGTAATCCCACCCTTGAGAGACAGAGGCAGGAGGATTACTGCAATCAAAAGGCCATCCTAAACTGTGCAGCAAGTTTTAGGACTTCACAGTTAAATCCAGTCTCAAAAACATGAGAAAGGGTAGGGTGCTGGAAAGATGGCTCAGCAGTTAAGAGCCCTTGGCTGCTCTTACAGAGGACCAGGGTTTGGTTCCCAGCACTCACATGGCAGCTAACAACTGTCCTTAACTCCGTTTCCAGGGATCCAGTGTCTTCTTCTGGCCTCTGTGGGTACTGCATGTACCTGGTACGCTTATATACATACAACAAAGTACTCATACACAAGAAATTAAAATAATTTTGAATGGAAAAGACATCAAGTGAAAAGAACTGATGAATTCAGTTGAGAGTCTGAGAGGCTGATTCGGTCAGGAATGAAATGGGAAGAGAAGGCAAATTCCAGGGAAAGAGTGAGCACAGGAAATAACTTTGAGCAAACCAACCCACATTCCACATACAGCTTACCACTAGATGAATCTGGAAACTTCTGTGCACAGAAAGTAACTAGTATTGTGAATTGAGTTTGAAATGTACCCCATAGGCTCATACACTTGGGCACTCGATCCCACCCACTCGTGCTATTTGGAGGGGCTATGTACTCTCACACAAGTAGTTCACTAGGGAAGGCCTTTGAAGGTTATAGCCTAGCCCTGATTCAGCCCCATCCCTGCTTCCTGATCTGCCAGGACACAAGCAAGATGTGCAAAACACCCCCACCATCCGGAATGACCCACTTCTGCCCCCTGCTTTCCACCATAAGGAACGATAACCTCGGGAACAGCCAAAACAAATCCCCCTTTAAGATGCTAACGAAAGGGCAAAGTGTATGCAGCTACCTTGTGTGGAAATTTTTTATAAAGGTAAAAGTACAGTTATCCGGCTGGTGACATGGCTCAGTGGGACCTGAGTCGCCTGACCTCCAGAACCGACATAGTGGAAGAAGAGAACTGACTCCTACCAGCTGTCCTCTGACCTCCACACTCCACTGTGGTGCACACACATGTACATTCTAAGTAAATAAATAAAAATATTTTAGAGGGTTTTCGTTGGTGGTGGTTGTTTTTGAGACAAGGTCTCACTACATAGCACTAGCTGACCTGGATCTGGGAGTGTAGACTAGGCTGGTTTCAAACTCATACAGATCCTCCTGCCTCCCAAATGCTATGATTAAAGGCATGCACCACCATGTCCAGCAATAAACTTTTAAAGGCACGTTTATTGTACAACCCAGCAATGCCACTCCTAGGTATTTACCCAAATGAACTGACGCTTATGTTCACAGAAAAAACCTGTGGGGATGTTTATGGCATGCATGTGAGTGTTTATAGCAGTTTTATCTTTGTCAGAAATGATACGCATCCTTCAGTGAATGGTTGGGTAAATAGGCTGATATAGTCAATTATGGGCTACAATTCAGGAATAATAACAAATGAGCCATTTATTCCCACAGCAACATGGATAAAATCTAAATTCATTTTACCACACACCCAGAAGGCTACATGTTTTATAGTTTCATTTATGGTCTGGAAAGGGCAAAACTTAGAAATGGAAAATAGGCTCAGTGATTGCCAGAGGTGAGGTGGTGGGAAACTGGTCATACAAGTCTGGCAGAAGGGAAATCGGACATGATGGGCCTATTCCGTATAGCACTGTAGCAACTGATCCATGACTGCATTTTTCAAAGCTGTGTAACTGTACATGAGCTTTAATTAGCTCTTAATTATTATGTGTGAGGCCCTGGATTCAATCCTCCACATTTGGGGGAAGGGATCCTTGTAAGCAGACACCACCAAGTGAACTGTACTCTGTGCAAAGTTTAAAATGTCAACCAGAACGTTGTAGAATATGATGATATGGAAGCTACAAGGCATGAACCCCAAAATGATAAATGTATGACATAGCTATGCCCAAAAGATTGGAGAGGAACAGGCTGGGTACAGAACTTTTGAAACAGTATGCGGATTGTTATGCTAAATCCAAAGATTAAAAGAACTGTATATAACATTGTGTTTGGTAATTTTCTGTATGTTTGTATGCATGTTCCTATGGGTACACACACACATACACACATATACATATATATATACATATATACATATATATGTATATGTGTGTGTTTGAGTATGTTGTGTGGAGACCAGAGGTCAACCTTGGGCATTATTCCTCAGGTCTTGTCTACCTTGTTATTTTGAGACAGGGTCATTCGCTGGCCCACTGGGCCCAGGGGTACACCTCACACTGCCTTCCTAGTGCTGAGAATGCAGGTAGAGGGGGTAGATATAAGTGTTTGGACTCTGGATAAGGATGGGCTGGGGATATAGATAATAGGTGTTGGGACTCAAGGAAAAGACAGGTTGGGGGCAGTAGATGATAAGTGTTTAGGTTTTCCCCCTCAATTTAAAGAAGCTCAAGTTCCAAATACACACAAAGGGAATGTTGGAAAGTACAATATAGATTGCTAAAAATGAGAAGGTAGGAAATCTTAAAAGCAGTCAGAGATAAAAGACATTGTGTACAGAGAAATAAACAGGATTACTGCAAATCGTTAGGAAGAAAGCTGGTATTGTGACAATCAGTGGTCAGTAAGAAAACACAAACTTTCCCAGAAAGGTGGAGAAGGAGAAAAATCCTTCCCCAATCTCTTAATAACACCAGACTTACCATAGGCCCAACCCAGGAAAAAAAACATTATATGAAATAAACAATCAATATCCCTCACTAGCACAGATGCCAAAATCTTTATACTAGTAAACCAAACATCGCAGCATATAAAACCCTTATTAACGCATCATGTCTGGGGGTTTATCTTCTTATCTCAGGAATGCAAGGTCGGCCTATTATTCAGACATCAAATAAGCAAACTCACATACCATCTGGATAAAAGAAAAACCATACAGCCATCTCCATGGGTGCAGGAAAACACTGAAAAAATTCAAGAGCCAGGGGCTGGAGAGATGGCATAGCGGTTAAGAGTACCGACTATTCTTGCAGAGGATCCGGGTTTGATCCCCAGCACCCACATGGCAGCTGAGAACCATCTTAAACTCTGTCTAGTTCCAGGGGAATCAGACACCGTCTTCTGACCTCTGCGGCATTGCAAGACACGGGTGCACAGACCTACATGTAGACAGTACATTCATACACATACAAAATAAATTAATTGGCTATTAGCTCTCTCCTTGGAGGAATAACCCACGGCTGATGCCACAAGCTTACATCCTCTAATGGTTAGGAGATGTTATAAACCACACGAAGACCCTGCCATACTTAACAGAAGAAAATGTAATTCATGAATTAACATACCATCCAAACATCTGTGTCTATACCAAAGTAACCTACCATAACAATTAGTACTGTTTAAATACCTATATATCTAATTG
>VZQC01009196.1:167339-228361 GCA_009823505.1 Rhizomys pruinosus
GGCGGGGGGGGGGGAGTAGAGGGAAAGAGGCAAGCAGGCCAGAGGAAGAGGAGGAACCCGAGACCTTGACCCACTTAAAGGCCTGCCTCTCAGTCCCACCACACCACTTGGCCATTCCTCTTCGATGTCTGAGTTTGGGAGGGAACACATTTAAACTGTGTAGCACGGTGTCCACTTCACAGATGTGTATTTTTTTTTTTTATGTAATCCAGCTCCTACTGAATACAAAATTCATATCTTCCTTTTATACATTTACTATCTGATTATAATCAGTTGGTCAAGTATTCAGTAATTTTTTTTTGAGGCAGGGTTTCATGCTATGTCTCTGCCTGATCTGAATTTGCTATGTAGCCCAGGCTGGCCACACTACAGATCCTTCTGCCTCTTCCTTCTCAGTGCTGGGGTTACAGGTGTAACACCCAGCTTCTCATATATTTCTTAGATAATGTCTTACTTATGGTTTTTCATTTTACTGAAATAAACATATGGTTACTGCATAGAACCAACTAATTCAGACAAGAAAGAGAACAGTCCACAACCTCTTTACATGTTCCCTGGAGACAGCCTGCCTGTGTACTGTCCCCAGATGCTCACCTCAGGGTAGGTACAGGCTTTGTCCTACTGACCAGGATTACATAGCTACAGATATTTTCTTGCTTAGTTAACAATTCCATTGCTGTATTTAGGAAGCATTCAGATTTTCTTTGACACACACCCCTGAGATGAAAAACTTGTCTATACATCTCTATATTTCAGACATCTCCATAGGATGAAATTCCAAGAAGGTTTTCAGAGTTCTTGACTATAAACAGTTTTGTCCTCCCAGCTGTCTGGCTTCATTTTTGTTAGGTTCATTTTGAGGGGGACACCTGGTGCCCAGAAAGGAGAAAATGTCAGGACTCTGATGAAAAGGAAGTTGGGTTCATTTTCGGCATGGCGACTGGCCTGCCTGCCTCTGGATTAGGATGATGGGCATTAGAATACCCCCCAAATGGCAGTTTTATACCCAGGTTACACATGTGTATTAGTCACTTTTCTGTTGCTGTGATAAAACCACCATGGCCAAGGGAACTTATAAAAGGAAGGGTTTATTTGAGCTTACGATTGACGGTTCCAGGGAATTAAAAGTCCATGTGGCGGGGAGGCATGGGGGTGGGGGGTGGGGGGGTGGAACAGAAAGCAGAGGTTCACAACTTCCAATGAGCACTGGAAGCCAAGAGAGAAAAAGAGACTGGAGACTGCAAGGATTGTTGAACTCACTAAGCCCGTCCCCAGTGATGTGCTTCCTCCAGCATGGCCACACCTTCTAAGACCTCCCAAAACAGCGCCACCACCTGGGGACAAAATGTCTGAATACTTGAAGCCCATGGGGGCCATTCTCATTCAAACCACCACAACATGCAAGTGAGCTTTCAAGGAAGTGGAGGTGAGGAGACTGGGAAATGGGCATAGGTGGATATGTGGCTGGTATCGTTAGAAGCATCTCAAGAGAGACTGAGGCCTGGTTCTGGTCTCTGGTGAGGTGTGATTGCAGGATGTTGCAACATTTCTCAGACTGCAGGAGCACAGTCCAGGGTAATTATTTTTTGGGACTTCTGCCTCAGTTGACTTCCTGAAATCCCTGACTTAGGTGGGCTACATATGACTTTACAGTTTTCCTCTGGAGATGGTGAGACATTGTCTTCTCACTGTTAACATATTTTGTGTGTGATTGTGCTGGATAGCTTTAGTGTCAACTTGACACACCTGGGTTGAAGGAGCCTCAATTGGGGAATTGCCTCCATTGGACTGGCCTGTGGCCATGTCTGTGGAGTATTTTCTTGATTTGGGGGTGATGTGGGAGGGCACAGCCCACTGTGCGGAGGGGGGTGCCACCCCTGGGCAGGTTGTCCTGTATTGTATAAGAAAGCAGGCTGAGGGGCTGGAGAGATGGCCTAGCGGTTAAGAGCGCCGACCGCTCTTACAGAGGACCCGGGTTCGAGCCCCAGCACCCACATGGCGGCCGAGAACCGTCTGAAACTCCAATTCCAGGAGAACTCCAGTTCCAGGGGAGTCCGAGACCCTCTTCTGACCTCCGCGGCATTGCACGACACGGGTGCACAAACTTACATGCAGGCAGTACATTTATACACATAAATAAATAAAATTAATTAAAAAAAATTAAAAAAAAAAAAGAAAGCAGGCTGAGCATGGACCAGGAGAGCAAGCCAGTGAGCAGTGTTCCTCCATGGCCTGTGCTTCAGCTCCTGCTCCCAGGTTCCGGCCCTGAGTTCCTACCTCGGGCTTTCTAAGTGATGAACTGTGACTCAGGAGATGTGAGCTGAATAAACCCTTTCCTCCCCAAGTTGGTATTGGTCAGCGATGGAAAGTGAACCACATCAGTGACCACGTCCATGGTGAAGCACAGGAGTGCCTCGTACTCCTAAGACCAAAGGCTTTCCCAGAGTTCACTGTCCTGCACCCTTACCTCTCCCCTGTTTTCTTCAGTTATTCCTTCTATTTATAAGTTAGCGTCTTTATTAGCAGGCATACTAAGGCATACTCACCACCAGACAGAAGACATCACACAGTCCTGTCAGTTTGACATCGCTGCTGCTTAGTGCAACGTGCAGAAGAGACAAGGCAAATGCATTTCTATCAATCTTTGTGTAGTTGGACTCCTGGTTTCTTGGAAAACAAGAAAGACAAAGTAGATTCTCCTGACCTTTGAATTTTTTTCAATTACCCTGCCAAGCATCCAAGACAATTAAGTCATAAATATTCTTTATATAGCATATTGGTCTGTGATTGATACCTTGTGCTGAAATAGTATGGTGGTGTACAAAAGCATTGTCTCAGACAACACAAACATGTTAATAAAAGGCAGAATGTGTCAAATATGTTTAGACAGAACCAATCAAGAGGACATAATTTGCCTTTGGAAGCTGCCCTGATGTATTCATCACAGTAGGTGTGGGAACACCAGTAGCCTTTTCCTCCTTGAGCCCAATCTGCTGCAGCCTTGAAGGCGCCACCTGCTGGCAATGAGTGGCATTTCGTGGGAACAGCTCCCAGAGAAGACCAGTTTGGGAACATCCCTGGGAAAGACATTGTGTTTGAGGATGTAAGTCCGTTTCATGTTTTGTGGGAGGCTCTTGCTCTATAATTCAAATTGACCTCTAGTTCACAATCCACCTGCCTCTGCCTCCCAAGTGCTGGAATTGCAGCCGTATCCCGCCATGTCCAGCCTATTTTATAAATGACCTGCACTTTGGATTTAAGATTGAATAAATGCTGGGAAAAAAGCCAGACCCACGCTCTGATTTTCCATTCTTATTTCAAACATGGCCCACCTTGAAGATGTCAGTGGTGATGAGGTCGAGGCTGTAGAGAAGATCTTGAGTGTGGGCCAGAGGGCCAGGAGTAATTAGAATTAATTCCTCCAGGAAGTGGCAGCTTTCTTTGAATGTGGCCCTCTTTCTCATTGCTCCGTTTATTCAAAGGGGAAACAGCTGGAAGCTGGCCTCAGCCTTCAAACCAGCTTGTGTAGTCTGTTTCAGAAGTGTAAGCTTTTTTTTTCTTTTACAGCTGTACTTTATTTACTTTGTGTGTGTGTGTGTGTGTGTGTGTGTGTGTGTGTGTGTGTTCGTGGGTGTGCATGCATGCTTTGGGGAGGTCAGAGGACAACTTTCAGCATTCTATCCTTCTCTCCTTCTATCTTGTTCCAGAGACTTGCAGGCTAATGTGGACAACACTTCTATCACCTAACCATCTCACAGGCTCTCAAAATGTAAGATTTTCAAAAACTGGGTGCCAGCACTTGGGAGGCAGAGGCAGCCGGATCTCTGTGAGTTCAAGGCCAGCCTGGTCTACAGAGCTCTACAGAGCAAGCTCTAGGCCAGCTAGGACTAAAAGGAGACCCTGTTTCAAAAAGACCAAAANAGCCCTCCAATATTTTTTGGTGTTGACTCTTATAAACCTTTAGGAAAAATAATAATAGAGGAGGAAATACATTCTCCTTAGTGATACTTAGTTTGAAGTGCTGTATTTTAGTTTCATAAAGAATAACTATAAATAACCAGAATAAATCCTTGAGTGCTTCTCCTGAACCAAATTCTTCTAAGGCAATTTCCATTTTATAATAGAAAGTGTGACTCTGTCAGCAGATAGCTCCATCCTTTAGGACTTGATGGTACAAGTGGTTGAGCCTAGAAGCAGATGATGGTATAAAAAACTGACATAGTTGAAAAACACCTCATTTGTTTCTCCTGGAGTTTGTAAATTCTTTACTATAACTTTTTCCTACATAAATCTCTGCCAACAAATGAATTCAGCACTATCCATAAAATCAGTAGCAACATAATACCTATTGTTTGATTCATATTCATTCAGGCAATAATTATTTCTAGATCCCAGTATGTACTAGAAACTGTTCTGATCATAATAACCCAAATGAATGTCTATGAACCCAGGATCCAGGAAGCTTAGGAGAAGCTAGTATAGGAGACAGACAGAAACTAGTAATGATGGCAATATATTGATATTTAATATATATAAAAAATATATATATATATATATATATATATAAATATATATATATACATATATATATATGTGTGTGTGTGTGTGTGTGTGTGTGTGTGTATATGTATCAATCTTGAAGGGGATAAGAGGTAATTTATTCAGAAGTCAAATATGAGTGACCATGGACCAGGAACATGGGTTCAGGTTTTCTCTAAATACCATCTTCCAATGGTATAACAGTTTCATGAAGTTTTACAGTAACAGAAAAAAGTCATAAATCAAGACACTTTTCAAATATATTGGTGGACATTAGATAGATTAAGGCACAGCCAGGGATTTTCTCCTAGAAACCTTAGATGCTGTCTGAGGACAATCTTGGTCTGTTCTACCAGGTGAAACCTTTTGGTCTGTTCCAAAAGGTTTCACCTGGTAGTCACAGGCTGTTAGGTCAAACAGAGCTGGGCAAGGACTGGCTCTTAATAGAACTAAAGATAGCCCAAGATAAATTATAATTAGGCTCCAGACCTGCAACATTTCAACCGCTCCACAGTGACATTTGTTAATCAGTCTTGTAGAAGATTTCATGTAAAGCGCGGTTCTTCGGGACTGGAGAGATGGCCTAGCGGTTAAGAGCACCGACTGCTCTTGCAGAGGACCCGGGTTCGATCCCCAGCACCCACATGGCGGCCGAGAGCCGTCTGAAACTCCAATTCCAGGAGAACTCCAGCTCCAGGGGAATCCGAGACCCTCTTCTGACCTCTGCGGCATTGCATGACACGGGTGCACAGACTTGCATGCAGACAGTACATTCATACACATACAGAAATAAATAAAAATTAATAAAAAAATTTTTATAAAAAAAGTGCGGTTCTTCTCAGGAAATTTTATTTACCAGAAAACAAGAACTAGGAATGTACCTCAGTGTGAGAGTGCCTGCTGATCACGGGCACAACACTGGGTTTCTGTCCTGTCCTGTATTCCCGATCATGTCATTAGAATAGGTGTGACTGTTCGAAAGCAATCCTAGGAGGGTAGTGAGAGTCGGTGACCCTCACCTGAGATCCCAGCTGTCCCCTGCTACTTACATGCAATGCTGCCCTAACTGCATGTGGTGTTGTGGTCCCAGGAGGTGCTAGAGTATACAGAGAGCAGAGGGTTAACTTAAAGCTCCTGGGAACTCTATCTGTCCAGCTATGGGGAGGGGAGACTTCTGGTGGGGCAGCTTTGAGGAGCTACCTGGACTCCACAAGTAACCCTTCACCCACGCTCTATAGGCAAGCCCAACAATCTCATTGATCCCCAAGTCAGCCTTTGGTGAGGCGTACATACTTCAGCTTATCTGAAGGAGTAGATGTCTGTTTATGACTCCCTAGGGAAAGAGTTTCGGAAACATTTCCATCCCTGGCATAAATAAATAAATAAGTAAGTAAATAAATAAATAAATACTTTGATGAGCTTTGGAGCCCTGGACTCCACGGAAGCGTGGGCATTTTCTCTGTGATCTCAGCTGCCATATTTACATGTATTCAGTGCATAGAGACAGTTTCACATGTGTCCACCCCCAGTTACCCTGAGACTCAGCAGACACACTCCACTTGCCCAGTAGCCTCTGGATCTCCCTGTATGATTTGGCTGGGGCCTTTATTCCATAGCTGTGTATGGTATAGCTCCTATGAGGTGGGGATTTGAGACTAAGGAGCTACGGTGACCTTTAGGAGACAGTTTACAGTAGAGGATTATGCAGAACAGATGAATAATTTCAAGCATCTTGTTTTCTTTGTTCAGCAAAAAGAATATTTCTGGAGGAGAATCATCCACATTATAAAGAAACAGAAGGTGTTAAGTTTAGAACCCTTTATTTCAGGGCTTTAAAGGCAAATGAATATGTACTCGTGTTTAGAGGCGAAGGGGAACCTGAATAACTTCAGCACAGTTTTGCGTGCTCGTGTCTTCTGAACCTCTCACATACAGCATGCGGTTTCCCCAAAATACCCCTTAGCTTAGTGACCTGCTTGGAGCAAAGAGCAGGACTGGGAAACATTGACTGTGGCAACCAGAATTCCTCTTCTCCACAAGCCAAAAAGCATCCCTAAAGTCTAACAGAACACTTAGGGACAAATAAAAGAGCTGTCAGTGCTGGGCCTAGGAGTCCCCTGGGGAGAACCCTACCAGGACTTCCCCTGTACACTCAGTTCCTACACAGAGGTCTTAGAGAAAGAAAGCTGCTTTCAAATCAAAAGCCTGAGCCTTGGGCTGAATTTTCTTTCCCTGTCTTTTGGGAGCCATGTTTCTTTCTTTTTTTTTTAATTATATGGTTTTTGAGACAGAGTCCCACTAGGTAGCCCAGGCTGGCCTTGAATTCGAGCTTGTCACCCTCCATCCTCAGCCTCTCAGACTGCAGCTCACGCCACCGTACTCAGCTGGTACGACTGCTTTAATGTGCAGTTTATTTCTAGAACTAACTGTCTTCTGTCCTTCACATGCAGGTTGCTGTAGGGATCCCCAGCCTACCAGCAATTGAGGAGAACTGTTCAGATTGTCAGGGACAGTGGGACTGTCAGCAGGGAGGGGCAGTGACACAGCACTACCCTGTCATCTTTGACAGCCTAAGCAGTTCCCTTAATCTTTCAGGGACTGTGACTCAGGGAAAGCCAGAATTCATGGCCTTGACACAGAAAAGAATTTTGAGACCAGCCGGTGTGAAGCAGAGGTTGGGTTTTTATTAAAAATAGAAAGGCACTCAAGAAAGGCATAAAAGCCCACAAGACAGCACAGGTATGGAATACTCAGTCACAGTTCAGTAGAAGACATTTTCAGCATAGATTTTAAAAAATTTTTTTAACTTTATTTTTTATGTGTATGAATGTACTGTCTGCATGTAGGTCTGTGCACACGTATTGTGCAATGCTGCAGAGGTCAGAAGAGGGTATCGGATTCCCCTGGAACTGGAGTTAAAGAGGGTTCTCAGCCGCCATGTAGGTGCTGGGGATCGAACTTGGGTCCTCCGCAAGAGCAGTTGGCACTCTTAACAGCTAGGCCATCTCTCCAGCCCCTCAGCATAGATTTTTTTTTTTATTTCTGTATGTGTACGAATGTACTGTCTGCATGCAAGTCTGTGCACCCATGTCGTGCAATGCCGCGGAGGTCAGAAGTGGGTGTCGGATTCCCCTGGAGCTGGAGTTCTCCTGGAATTGGAGTTTCAGATGGTTCTCGGCCGCCCTGTGGGTGCTGGGGATTGAACCCGGGTCCTCTGCAAGAGCGGTCGGCGCTCTTAACCGCTAGGCCATCTCTCCAGCCCCAGCATAGATTTTTAAGCATAAGGGTTAAGAGGACATATCCAAGAGTGGGTACAGGCTCCCCAGGAGGGTCCAAGTTCCCCATTTCAGCAGAAGACAGACTGTCCAGTGGCTCTCAGGTTACATCCCAGAGGGTCATGGACACACTCTCCCCCATTTCTCTCTGGATAAATGAGATTATAGGGTGTCTGTGGAGGGTCCTTGGGGGACTGTAGTCTGATACAATGAAACCAACTGCCAGCTGCAAGAAGTATAGTGTGCGTCCTCTTCCCGCCAGCGCCAGCGGGGTTTCTGGTGAGACACTTCACGGCTTGAAGCCTTTGTTGACTGCGTTAGGATCCTTGCTTCTCAGCCTGAGGCTTCAGTAAGACTCCCCATGTGGGGGATCCTTCCCTTCTCCTTCTCATGTCTCCCAAGTTTTCCCCATCTTTCTATCTTGCCTCAAAAGCAAGAAAAGGGGAGAGGGAGGCAGGGAGGTCCCTGTCTGCTTCCTGTGCTGTGAGAAGGGACAGTTGTTGGCAGCTCATGACAAATTTTGCTGCTCACAGTTCTGGAGGCTGGAAGTCCAAAGTTAGGGTCCCAGCATGGTGAGATCTGGTAAGGGAGACTTCCTGTTTCATAGACGGCTTCTTCTGGCTGTGTACTCATGATGGATGGGGCCAGGCAGCTCTCAAGAGTCCCTTCTACAAGGGCGCTAATCCCACTTGTAGGGCCCCATCTTCATGACTAATCACCTTCTAAAGGCCCCATCTCCAAATAGCAACCATTTGGTAGAGGGATTGAACATCTGAATTCTGGGAGCCATGAACAAACAAGTAAAAGGCATGGGGGGGGGTTGTTTTCTGCAAACAGTGCCCTCTGAGTCTGCTGGTAACACCTCTTCACTCACCTAACACCTTTGTGAGCGCCTGTACAAGTTTACAAGTGTATGTCTGTGTGTGGGTGCTCAAGCCACGGAGGGCAGAGGACAATTTGTAGGAGCAGTTCTCTCCTCCTGCATGGGGATTGAACTCAGGGAGTCAGGCTTGGCAGCAAGAACCTCTACCTGGATGAGCCATCTTGCCAGCTCATCACCAAGCATCCCTGTGACCCTGCTTCCCTTTTTAGGCTGAATCCCTGATGTCAGGGATTGTCCTAAAGCGGTGTCCTGCTGAGAGTTAGGAGGGCACATACCTCCCCTGGTTTGTTCTGAAGGAAAAGGAATGACAGCCACCTGCCCATGTTCTCTCATGCAAAATGAGTGGCTAGTCTTTTTTTGTTTTGTTTTTGTTCTTTTTTGAGACAGGGTCTCCCTGTAGCCCAGCTGTCCTGGAACTCTGTAGACCAGGCTGGCCTTGAACTCACAAAGATCTGCCTGTCTCTGCCTCCTGAGTGCTAGGATTAAAGGCGTGTGCCACCACGGTTGACTTAAAAATGTTTTTTAGCCACCATGTGGGTGCTGGGAATCGAACCTGGTTTCCTCTGCAAGAGCAGTCAGTGATCTCAACTGCTGAGCCATCTCTCCAGCCCATGGCTAGTCTTTTTAATTAAAAAAATCTATTAGTTTTTATTTTCTGTGTATGTGTGTTTTGCCTGCATGCTTTTGTAAGTGTACTAGTGAATGCAATGCCTATGGAGGACAGAAGAGGGCTCCTCTGGAACTGGAGTTACAGAAGGTTGTGAGCCATTGTGTGGGTGCTAGGAACTGAACCCAGGTCCTCTGCAATTACAGCCAGTGCTCTTAAACACTGAGCTGTCTCTCTAGTTCCAAGGGGTTATTTTTTGTTTGTTTCTTTTCCTTTTCTAAGGGGGAGGTTCTCTGAGACAGGGTCTCCCTGTAGCCCCACCTGTCCTGGAATTCACTATGTAGACCAGGTGGCCTTGAACTCACAGAGATCCACCTGCCTCTGCCTCCTGAGTGCTGGGATTACAGGTGTGTGCCACCACGCCTGGCTATTTATTTTTTTAAAGACTTTTAATTCCATTTGTGTGGCACCCACAAGGGTCAGAACAGGGTATTAGACGCTGTGGAGCTTGAGGTACAGGTGTTTGCACCCTCCCGATGTGGGTGCTGGGATCTGAACTCTGGTGCTTCTATAGAGGGGTAAGGGCCCTTAAGGGCAGAGCCATCTTTCCAGCCCTTGAGCTGCTATTTGTAAGAGCCTTCTGCTTGCCATCCCTGGCCTGACCTCCTGTGGGGTGCAAAGACTCCATCAGTGCTACAGGACTGGTGATCCTATCTATCTGCAAAGCAGTGTGGACACATGTTTGCCACCTCTTCTCATGCTGGCATAAAGAAGGGCAAATGCAGACAGGATAGCCTCTCATGCAGTACAGGATGTGCCTGGATAGGAAGAGTCGAACGCATGCAGCATCAGTCATTTTCAGAGGAATCAGGGAGAAACATGCAAAATGCAAATACAAATGGAAATACAATATTTTCTACGATCCACATGAACATTATTTCCCCATGAGCCTGTTAAGCCCAGCCTAGCAGTGCCTTAGGCAGCACGGCACAGATGGCTCCAACCTCCGATTACAACCGAGTTCGGAATTGAGGTCTCATCCGATCATTGCCCCTCCTCCAGGGAAAACCAATGGTGGTTAGAGAGGCTTAGTGGTTAATTTGTTTTGTCAGAATTGTGGTTCCCAAGGTCAGAAATACTGCCATACAGGATCCTGTAGGCACATGGAAAGGAAGAAAGTGTTCCACCAAATGAGGACCTTTCTGTTTCCCATGATTTTAGCGCTAAGACAGCTGATGAGACTGTTGGAGCCAGAAGCCTTGTTGGGGTCATTTGGCAATGCTCTTCCGTGTTAGAGTTGGAAAAGTGGCTACAGATTTGCTTAGGAGCCTTGGTTGCCTACCACGGACCAGCGTGGACATTGTGCTTGGGGCCATGATACAGGGGCTACAGATTTGCTTAGGAGCCTTGGTTGCCTGCCACGGACCAGCGTTAACATTGTACTTGGGGCCATGATGCAGGGTCCACATTGTGCCCTTACGAAGCTCTGGTCAATACTTCAGGCTCTGCCCTGGAGGCAGACTCTCCCTTGCAAAGCAGGAAAGTGCTCCAGGAAGGCTTCCTAGGAGAGGTTTGCTTGACTTGAGTCCCCACAGCTGGGAGCAGTTGGGAAGGGTTGACTCATTTTTAGACTGAGGCCATGGCTTTATAGGGCGGTAGGGTGTTTGTGGGGAGCTCTAAGGCACGCACTAGGAAATGTAACCCAGATGGCAGCCAGGGCTTCGCGTGTGATAGTTGCCTTTCTCTGTGTGTAGGAGCAGACTCCTTGGGCTGCTTCCCTAGACTCCAGTACCCCACAGTGCTGGTTAGACTGGCCAGCAGGCTTCTGAGGATCCTGAGGGCCAAGAGACATGGGACTGGTACTGACTACCTGTGTCCCTCCACCGAGGTCACTTTTCTGACAGCCACCACTCCCCAGCCTGGTACTGAGGTCTGCATGCTCCTCAGGCCTCCTGATCCACCCCAATCTTGCTTCTTCCTGGACAAAGTCTAGACAGGCTCTTACCTGTCATGAAATGGTGACGAGATGGTGACACAAGAGCTGTAAGTGGGTTTACCAAAAAAGACCTTTACACTGCGGTGTGGCCACATGTGGTGGCTCCCTGAGAAGAGATGACAGTCTCTCACAGCAGTTGGAGATTAGTTTTCTCTCCTGGGTCTGTTCCTGTGGGGACAGACTACATTCTTCCCATCTTGTTGAGTGGTAGATGTTGCATCACCAGTCGCCTCTGTCTGGTCACTTGGGGTCATTAGGAGTTAGGCTCTAAATGTGTAAGGTAGGACAAGTTGCTGGGTGAGGCACCAAGCAGGCAGGGTCTGGTTGTTAGTGTGTGTGTGTGGGTTGCTTTTATTTGGGGCATTTTTGTCTCTACACTCTCTCCTATCTCTAAGCAGATTTCCTCCCAGAAGATGCTTCTTTGTAGTTTTCTCTGGTGGACGGAACAATGGGCAGAAGGAGAACAGAAGTGAGGACGGAGGAGAAGGGGAGCCTCGCCAGCGGCTGCTTCTCCCTGGCTGACAGGAGAAGCGGCCTCCCTTGCTTCCCCCTTCCCCCAAGCTAACACCCAGGACTCTGCTGCTGCCTGGGCCCTGCCAGGGTGGTGGAAGGTCCATCCCTGCCCCCCTTAGCTATTTCCGGTGGCCCCCACTTTGCTGGGGGCCCTGGGGAACAGTCAGTCCTCACGGCATAGGGGCACAGTGTCATGGGAGGAGGCTGCTTTCTCTGGTGTCTGAGTCTACTTAGACCTCCACGCTGCTCACAAACCATCATTGTTGGTTATGCTCCGGGCAGGAGGGTCATGTGACCCTGCCCAGGAGGTTTCAGCTCTAAGTAAAAGAGACAAAATAATTCAAGGAAAGGAAAATACATCTCCTGTTAAATGAGGCTGTTCCCCACCCTGGGGGGCGAGGTTATTGGCTTTTCTCTTTATTCATTCTTTTTTGCCTGGAGGGTACCATATCACTTGGCCACAAAACCCTTTAAATGTGAACTGCTATGTTAATACATGTTTATGGTGTCTATACTAGCCATTTTACCCGCAAAAGGCCGCTGAGTATGAAGGTTGGATGGGCCTCAAAATCTCAGAGGCCCGTGGCTTCCAAGGATGCAGGGCCGTTGGACAATCTATCTTGGTGCCCATCTTTGAGCTCAGCAGCCTGCCTGCTGGTGCTGTGTGGAGATGAGGAGGTGCCTTTGCCTTTGCCCTGAAATTTTATCTGCTTCCTGCTTGCCTCTTCCAGAAAGACCACCATACCTGCAGGCACACTGGGCTCGGCAGGTGGTGCAGACCCAGCCTCCAGGTGGTCACGTGATGGCCTTGAACCAAAGGTAAGGGCTGTCTTTGCATGCAGCATCTCTGTGCCCAGTGTATCCAAGGGCATTGAGGGAAGTCTGCTGGAAGATGGACCAAGCCTTGGGATACACAGTCCTGGCCCGGGATGCTCATTCTAAATTTGGCCGTGTGCAACCAAGCATAGTTATTAATACAGCCTGACACAAAACTATACTTAAACCATCACAAAATTTAAACATTTTTATTACATTACTTACTACATGGATGTGTATTTTTATTACATTACTTACTACATGGATGTGTATTTTTATTACATTACTACATGGATGTGTATTTTTATTACATTACTTACTACATGGATGTGTATTTTTATTACATTACTTACTACATGGATGTGTATTTTTATTACATTACTTACTACATGGATGTGTATTTTTATTACATTACTTACCACATGGATGTGTATTTTTTTTTTTACCAGACTGCATTCTCTCTACTCTTTTGAAAGAGAGAACGATCATCAATGGCAAGTGGTGGTTGCAGTAAAGGGACACCAGGAGCCGACTTCACGCTCAGGAGCGAATGCTACGTCTCCTTCTCCTGGTTTCCTGTACTCTACACAGTCAGAGAAACTTCTCTAGTAACATACAATAGAAATGATCCCAGAAAGTATAGTCTTGGATGAGTATCTTTTTTATGTGGAGGTCTCCTCTCTCCTTCCCATGTGGGTCCTGGGGATCCAGCTCAGGTCATCAGGTTGGCAGCATGATCCTGTACCTGAGGCTCCATCTCCGCAGCAGCCCTCACCCCTCCCCCCCACATTATGAGGTTATCTGCGGTGGTTCTGTTGTTGCTGTTGTTTTGTAAGTCCGTTGTATGGTTCTAGAGTGAACTTTGTAGATAGCAAGTCATATTAAAATGTCAAAAGGCTGTACCCCTCTGATTAAAGGTTCTATCTCATAGCCAGGCTGCCCAGGCCATCAAGTGTGGGAAAGAACCTCCTCAGAGCAGTACTGTCACTAAGAGGAAGCAGCCTCCCCACCCCCAGCTTCCTATCACTCTAGCAGTACTGTCACTAAAAGGAAGCAGCCTCCCCACCCCCAGCTTCCTATCACTCTTCTCCCGTGACCTCCTGGATCTAAGACTCGCTGATTCCTGGATGCTTCACCTCCATGGTTGTCAGCCAGCTGGTTGGGGTCATGGGCTTGAGCCTGCCCCCAGACAAGCTTTCCCTAGGCAGATTAGGTGGGTAACCCCATGCTGAGTGAAGGACAAGTGTCCTTTGGCCATTCCCTATGACTGTGTAGACAGCCTGACCACAGGGTGCCTTGGGAAGGGACCATGGAGAAGGAGAGCTGGCCTGTGTCTGAGGAGTAGGTTTCTGCTTTATCGAGTGGTTTTGGATGTAGGACCCCAGGCAGCCTTCTGCCAACCCACAGATACAGAGCATCATTTCCTGCATCCTATGAGAAAACAGGTGAGCTAAGGACCACTGACTCAGCCAGCTTGTGCTGCTTAAGAGCTAGCTCTGGGGGCTAGAAAGATGACTCAGTGGTTAAGAGCACCTCTTGCAGAGGACCAGGGTTCAATTCCCAGTATCCACATGGTGCCTAACAACCATCCATAATTCCAGCTTCAGAGGATCCAATTCCCTCCTCTGGCTTCCTCTGGCTCCACATGACACGGTGCACCTGTATCCATGAAGGCAAAATACTAAACACATAAAATAAAAATAAACATTAAAACATTAAAAAAAAATATCTGCCTCTGGAATCCAGGTCTGGTGCCAAATATCCTCACACTGTTGACCCCACTCAGGAAGCCGCGGTCATCGTTGCTCTGAATGTGATCTCAACATGACTGGACCTCCTTCAAAGTACAGGGACAGAGATTGTCTACCAAACACTGTGAATCTGAGCAGTGCCTGATCTGACAGCTGACATTACTGTCCCAGATCTAGGAGGAGGCAAGAAGGCCAAGCACAGCCTGCAGGCATCATCTCTGGGAGTTCCGGGATCCCAGCACTTTGGAAACGGAATCCAGGAATAGGCAGCAGGGCCCTCACAGCCCTGGGACTCCACCGTCTTCAGTCTCTTCTCTGCCTCCTAAAGAGTCACAGTTCTCTAGCACTCCAACCCCACGTGTGACCCACTCCAGTTCCGTGGCCTGCCTCTCCATATGAAGGGGGAGAGGCTGCCCCCCACTGCCCAGGCTGCATTCCCACACACCTGGAGGGTCACGAGGCCTAGCTATGTACTTGGGATTCGGCAAAGGAAAATACATGAACAAACACCTACATCCATGTCCATAACTCAGCACATGCTCAGCATGGCAGTCTCAGTCCTTCATCATATTATTCTGAAAGCTTGCATAGCATCTCATTAGATCCTATGAAAAGGAAAGCCTACCAGAAAGTGACATCCTGAACCACAGGCCCAGCCTAACCAGGCTCCAGAGAGCTGCTGGCTCAAGCTTCCCTATAGGTCCAAGGAGAAACTCCATATTCACACGCTGACTGGGAGTCCTGGTCCTCAGGCCTCCTCCTCTTCAACTGGTCTTTCAGACCCAAGATTATTCTTTCCTCAGCTCACTGCTACCACTGAGTGAAACTCAGGCCCAGAGGTCTCCAAGGGAGTTTCTGGAGGGCTCACTGGTTCTGCCTAGACCATCTCAGCATCCATAGAATAACATCATCTTTGTCATTGTAATCATTAGCATTAGTTGTGACATGCTCTCTGGGCAGACAGGTATACCAGCGATGCTGCATGCAGCCACGATATAACCCTTTCCAAGGCATAGACATGGGGGGATTCATGTTCCTGTTTGTGAGCTAGGGTTTTTCCAAAACGAAATAAAACAAACAAACAAACAAAAAAACCCACTAAGCCAATAGGAGATGGGAGATGGATGTTAGAGGTGTGGTGTAGACACAGATATGGATGTATGTGGAGATCGATGTTAGAGGTGTATAGCCACAGATATGGATGTATGTGGAGACCAATGTTAGAGGTGTGGTGTAGACACGGAATGGATGTAGATGTGGAGATGGATGTTAGAGGTGTGGTATAGACACAGATATGGATGTATGTGGAGACCAATGTTAGAGGTGTGATGTAGACATAGATATGGATGTAAATGTGGAGACAGACATTAGAGGTGTGGTATAGACACGGATATGGATGTAGATGTAGAGACAGATGTTAGAGGTGTGGTGTAGACACAGATATGGATGTAGATGTCCTGTGCCTGCACAGCAGCCTTCCCACTCCTTGCAGTCCTGGCCCCTGCCGCAGGTGCTGGAGGTCTGGGAAGGCCCTAACTTGCCTGCTGGTGGCTACAGTTGGTGGCAGTAATGGGAGAACAGGCCCCAAGTCTCAGAGCTCAGGGCCCTGGGGGCCCAATCGCTAATGGCTGGAATGAGGGCTGGTGGCTATCTGAACCCTGGTATCCCTGGTCCAAGGTGCACCTGACACGTGGGCACACATCTAACCTGGCACCTGCATTCTGCCTCACTGTACCTGCCCAGAATCTCAAGGACTCAGCTTCCCCTCCACCCAGCGGCCCTGCATCATGCTGCCCAAGCACCCCAAACATAGCAGGCACCCTGGTGATGATGCCACCCCACGGACGCCAGAGAGGCCCACCCTTTGCTGAGGGCAGCTTCTCAGCCAATGGGTCTGGAGCAGGGTAGCACTGGAGAGGGATGTATCTAATGTTGGGAAGAATGCAGGTAGAGTGTACAATGTTAGGGTGCAGCTCCCAGCCTGAAGGTCCACGGGATGGGCCAGAGCAGGCAACATGCCGAGGTGCCCACCCAGGAAAGCCAACTCTAACCATCACTCCACAGGTGATTGACTCAGAACTTGAAATGCGACCCAGTCCCACCCTCTTCTCCACAAACGGCCCTGAGGCCTTCTCCTCCCAGCATGCTTGCCCGTGGTCTCTGGAGTCCTTTTCAGCTTTAAAAGGGTCTGAGTTCCAGGACAGCTGGGGCTACAGGGAGACCCTGGTCTCAAAAAGACCAAAAAAAAAAAAAAAAAAGGGTCTGATTTCCTCTCCACCAGACAGAACGACCTGCCAAGTGCTTTACCTACTCTGCCTGTTTTGTGTAACAGAACAGCCCAGGGGGAGAAATGAGGCAAAAAGAAGAAAAGCTCCAGTGAATGGGAAGATCAGCGAGGAGGACAGCTCGCAGCCCGCAGCCCGCAGCCCGGAGCCCGCAGCCCGGAGCCCGCAGCCCGCAGCCCGCAGCCCGCAGCCCGCAGCCCGCAGCCCGCAGCCCGCAGCCCGCAGCCCGCAGCCCGCAGCCCGCAGCCCGCAGCCCGCAGCCCACAGCCCACAGCCCGGAGCCCGCAGCCCGCAGCCCGCAGCCCACAGCCGGGAGCCTGGAGCCTGCAGCCCCAGCCCGCAGTCCGCAGCCCGCAAGCCCGCAGCCACATCCCAGCCCACAGCCCGGGATCCCGGAGCCCGCAGCCCCAGCCTACAGCCCGGAGCCCGCAGCCTGGAGCCCGCAGCCCGCATGCCCCCGCGCCCGCAGCCCGCAGCCCGCGGCCCGCAGCCGGCAGCCCGAAGCCCACAGCCAGGGCCGGGTAGCCATTTCCCAGCCCGCAGTCCGCAGCCCGCAGCCCACAGCCCACAGCCCACAGCCGGGAGCCCGGAGCCCGCAGCCCCAGCCTACAGCCCGGAGCCCGCAGCCTGGAGCCCGCAGCCCGGAGCCCGCAGCTAGGGCCGGGTAGCCATTTCCCAGCCCGCAGCCCGCGGCCCGCAGCCGGCAGCCCGAAGCCCACAGCCAGGGCCGGGTAGCCATTTCCCAGCCCGCAGCCCGCAGTCCGCAGCCCACAGCCAGGGCCGGGTAGCCATTTCCCAGCCCACAGCCCACAGCCCGCAGCCCGCAGCTCGGAGCCCGCGGCCCGCAGCCAGGGCCGGGTAGCCATTTCCCAGCTCCTTCTGCCTGAACTGCTGCCCCTCCAAGCTCTTTTCTTGGGTGAAATCAAACACGCTCAAGGCGCTGAGCCTTTGCCTCAGTGTGGGTCTTTCTCCTCCTGAGCAGGGCGTCTCCACTGCCTGGAGACGCTAAGGTGCAACTCACTTCAAGGTCACAGGCCTTCTGGCTCTAGCTGGCTGGTGAAATCAAACAAATACATAGAACAAATGAAAAGGAAAGCCCGCAGGCCAGGTGCCCCTGTAAAGAAGCCTCTGGGTTAAGCTTTATCACAGCCCAACATGATGCCTTAGGTGGGGTTTAGATGAGAGCTTTCATTACGATTCTTTGTTTTCTCCCAGAGTGGAAAAATACCATTCTTTCACTTTCTTTAAACAATTTTTTAAAGATTTTTAAATTTTATTTTCTGTGTATGAGTGGTTTGCCTACCTGTATGTATGAGCACAGTATGTGTGTCTGGTGTCAGCAGAGGGCAGAAGGGATGTTTGATCCCCTGGAACTGGAATTACAGGCAAGGGACTAGGAACTGAACCCAGATCCTCTGCAAGAGCATCAAGCTCTCTTAATTGCTGAACCATCTCTCCAACCGCCTCCCAACACCTGTTCCTGAGACAGGGTCTCACATAGTCTAGGCTAGCCTCAAACTCACTATGTATCAGAAGATGGCCTTGAATTTGTGATCATCCTGCTTCTACCTCCTGAGTGCTGGGATTACAAATTCTACCACCATGTCTGACTTCATATAGTGCTGGGATTGAACCCAGAGCTGTGTTTGCTCAGTAAGCCCATTCCCTACTAAGCTATATCCCCAGACCCTACAATTAGAAATACTTTGGGAATACTGGGTGCAGCTCAGTGGTAAAGCACTTGGCAAGCGTGCACAAGGTTTACAGCAACATGCACGTGCACACGTGTGTACACATATGTGCAATGATCTCCAGCAGTGTGATGGGAAAGCTACGGGAACTGCTGCACCTGCTCAAGTGTGTGTGGGTGGGACAGGCTCCTAGAAGCAGAAGCACTGGCAGCCCAGTGACTGCATTTGTATTGCAAATGGTCATTTGCACACTGTCTTCATGCCTCGATCGATCTGCGCTTCCTTGTACCCCTGCCACCTCAAAGGACTCCCAACTTTTTAATGCCAATGATCTTTATGTTCAAATCTTTGTGTGATGGATTTTATTTTGTTTTCAGTATACCTTATTTTTAAGAGCACTTGTAGGGTCACAGCAATATCGGGAAGAATTACAAAGATGTCTTGTACAGCCAGCCCAAGCATAGCCCTCCCCTGCTTCTCCACAATTCCAGAGTGGACTAAAGTTGGTGACAGTGTGGACACATTATCACCCTAAGTCTCCAGTCACATCATGAGTCACTTGGGGGTTGTGGCCCCCATCATAGTGCCGCGAAGGGCAGTTCCACTGTGCCACAGCTGCTCCTCCCCTAGACCTTCCTCTCCCTCCCCTGTCTTAATAGACTTGGGTCTGCCCCTCCTACAACGTCCTCCCGTAATACTACAGCGTCTTTAGGATGCCTGTTCTCAATACTATCTCAGTCCAGGACACCTGCAAGGGTTCCAGCCAGCGAATCTGGCTTTCAGAAAAGAAGGAAGAGAAAACAAAAAGGACCCAGGGTTTCGGTTTCCTGGTTTTAACCAGTTCTTCCTGCATCTTACAGGCCAAGAACCAAGCAGGCAGCTTGGTTCCAAATGAAGTTCTGCCAGAATGCTCAAACTGGAGCTGTGTGCTTGACCAAATGTCCTTGAGGCTCAGCTTCCTGTCTGCTCCATTGGAGGTGTGGAAAGGATTAGTGGCTGATGTCCCCTAAGGCCAGGGCCAGGGACACAGCAGGAGTCTGGCAAACATTGCTAGGCTGCTTAGAGGAGGACAGTGGAAGCAGGGCAGGTGTGAACAGAGGGACAGTGTGGAGGGACTGGGCTTGCACTGGGGCAGGTCACCAGCGAGCTCCGCCTAACCCACAGGGACCTAGCCCCTGTCCCCAGGGGCCAGGAAGACGCTGTGGGAGGCAATGGCCTTGGCTCTCAGTAGCTGTTCTGACTTTGAAGCAGGGGACCTGTGTGTGTGGAGGGGAGTATTTATTTATCTGAGACAAGACCTCATGTGTAGTGAAGATGACCTTGTGCTTCTGAGACTCCTTTATGACCTTCACCTGCAGGGCGAGGGTAGAACCGGCAGGTTGAGACCTCCCATGAACCAGGTTGGTGTCTGAACGATGGGATGGTACCATGGAGGGAGGTCAGAGATTGAGGTGGGGACAGGAGCAGGGGTAAAACTGGAGGAGGGGAAAGTCTGGGCTGTGACCAGCTTCCGGGGAGGAAGCCACAGACCTGCAATGGGCCAGGTGCAGCACCTGTGGGGACAGAGAAGTAAGTAGGGGACTGGTGTGGCCACAGGGGCGGAGCCAGGACCAGGCTTCTTGTAACCAGCCAGGGGCAGATGCAGTGCACCTGGAGGCTGCCCAGGTGCAGGGCCTGTGCAGAGGGTGGGGCAGCACTCAGGTCTCCAGACATTGTGGCTGTAAGAGACCTTTGCAAAGCCACTTCGCTGGTCCCTGCACCTGTGGCTGCAGTGTCTTCGGAAAGACATGGGGCTGGCCCTGCTACCTCTGGTCCTGCCTGCCCTGTTGCTGTGGCCCTCACTGGCCCTGGACTCTGAGGAGCCCAACGTGCGCTGTGGCGGTGAGTGTGCACTGGGGAAGGGGGGCAATGCCCCAGTCCTTTCTGGTGCAAGACCGGCCGTTGGACAACTTTCTTCCCTTGCCACCTTTGGAGCTCAAGCACACAGGGAGAGATGCTCTTTGAGGTTCCTACTCCATGGCTGCTGGCCCAGTCTTGGGGTGCTCTGCTCACTGGCTGCTGCTCTGGGGTCTCAACTACTCTGATCCTATTTCTGCTTCACAGGAACCTGGGAGGGTCCTTTACCTCTCCCAGCCTTGTCTGGGATGGGCTTGAGGCTCTGGCCAGGCTCTGGGCAGGGGCTGGGGCCGGGGCCGGGGCGGGGGCCGGGGCGGGGCCCTGGGCACTTTGGTGGACTGAGAGTTACAAGGGCAGGATGGTGATACCTAGTTGATGTTTTCTGGATGTCACTTTATTCAGTGGGCCCACAGGGGTTCACAGGTGTTTCTAGTTGTTGGAGGACAAAAGGAGGGACTGGCTTTCTCTCAGCCCTTTTGGCTACAGTGAGCATCATTAGTTGAGAAGAGCTTTGAGTCAGGTGTAGTGGCTACCACCTTTAATCCCAGCATTCAGGAGGCAGAAGCAGGTGGATCTCTATAAGTTCAAGGCCAGCCTGGTCTATGTAGGTCTACATAGCTAGGCCAGTTGGGGCTACAGGGAGACCTTGTCTCAAAAAGACTGAAAAAAGAAAGAAAAGAAAAAAAAGGAAGAGATTTGGGAGCATCCAGTGGGCAGGCAGTGCGGTGCACTGAACAAAGATGTCTGTCCTTGGACTGGATGCAGGGGACTGTCTTGTGTGAAGAAAAGGGGAACTTGGAAGAGAGGCGAACATCTGGATGCCCCTGCAGTGTGGTGCAAACATCTGGATGCCCCTGCAGGCTCTGTATCCTTTGTGTCTCTCATCTGGGTAGAAGTCTCAGCTGTCTGTCTTTGGGCATCTCCCCCCCCCCGCCCCCCGTGGGGACAGATGGCCATCCGGTCTTTGGGTTTGGGGCAAGCCAGCCGAGCCTGTCCAAGCTCTCTCTGGGATGTTAGAGGCTAGTTCTCCAACATGCTTTGGCTTCTAGCCTGGTTCTGGGACCAGGAGGAATGGTTACAAGTTGCTGGGTACAGAGTCAGCCGAGCAAAGCCCAAGGGGATTGTCTTAATCCCAGGTCTATCCAGTGGGAGCTGACAGAGAGGGGCCTTGGACAGGGGCTGGGGAGTGCTGAGTGGGTGATGAGGAGAGCGGTGTGGCTAGACTCTTTTCCAGGGCTTTCTTTGTAACCTGAGCTGGCTCCCACCCGAGCTGTGTCCTCAGCATCCCCCCCCCCAGCAGAGCTGATTAGAGATAAAGCGAAGCTCCACCACTGCAAACTCGCCTCCTTATGTTTAGACAGCCCCCTCCTGTCTGATACAGTGTTTTATTCCATCAAGTTTCTGTTCTAATGCAAATAGGTGGCCTAGGCCAGGGGACTGGTCAGGGCCTGTGGACGAGAGCGGAGGCCCAGCTGGGGCAAGAGGGAAGGCGCTGGCTGAGAAAGCCCAGAATCACTGTCTTCACATCACTGGGAAGAGAGGCCTCTCTCCCAACAAGGTGATGCAAGGAGCAGACAACACAGGTGCACCTGCATCTTGGGGCCCAAGGAAGGAGGCAGAAGCCCTGAGGGCTAGAGTGAGGCATGAAAACTGCTGAGTCCTGCTCTCCTCCCTCCCCCCTCCCTACCCTTCCCTTCCCTCCCTCCCACCCCTTCCCTCCCTCCCACCTCCTTCCCTTCTTCCTTTCCTCCCCCCTCTTCCTGTGCAGCGTGCAGTAGGGGTTCAGAGCCTGCATGTAAATTTGAGGTACACGTGTTGGAGATGCACAAGCATTTTGAGTTGCTAATGAGTCCTGAATGCACCCAGCACGTGACTGGGCACAGGGTGGTATAGGCAAGCATTTGTGACCTGGGTAAGGAGTTGGGATGCTGGTTGAGGTCCCAGGCAGGAGGAAGGATTTCATCTCTTTCTCTCATTTCTGGGTTTTGTCCCTGTGTTTCTGTGTCAGTGTGTATGCACACCGGAGGTGAATGTGGAGTATGCTCCTGAATGGACCTCTGTCTTCATTTTTGAGACAGGGTCGTTGCTGAACCTGGAGCTCTCTGGTTGGGTCAGACTGGCTGGCAGTCACCCCAAGGATCCTCCTGTTTCCTGTTTCAGTGTCCCCAGTGCTTGGACTGCAGGCTTTTCACACAGGTTCTGGGGATTGAATTTAGATCCCCATAGTGGCATAGCAGGTACTTTCTGAGCATCTCCCTAGCCCCATATTGCTGTTTTGTTTGTTTGTTTGTTTGTTTTGTTTTGTTTTTGAGACAGGATCTCCTTGAAACTCACTCTGTAGACCAGGTTGGCCTCCATCTCACAGAGATCTGCCTGCCTCTGTCTCCGGAGAGCTGGTATTAAAGGTGTGCGCCACCACGCCTGACTCTCGCGTTCTTTTAAGCTCTTTCAGTTGTTGCCTCCATTTCTGTTTGAAGCAAGTCCACTTAGGGGGACTGGGAGAGGATGCCTCCTGGAACCCACTGAGCCCGTCTCCACACAGATGTCTCTGAGCACATCAGTGGGTGCCACAGCATGCCAGGGTCAGTGTCACTTTGTGTCCTGAGGAGGTCCTAATTCTGTTTCACAGAGAAACAAATGGAAGCCTTTCTCCATCCGTGGAGAGAGTGGCCTGGCTGATCTTTCTTGGGGTGATGGCAGGAGCACAGGGCAGGGGACCAGCACATGGTTCCATATCTACACTGGCCATTGCTATTTTCACTGAGAGGCCACTTGCGAGCATTAGTTCTGACTTGGTTTCCCCTTCTGGGGTGCTGGACTTGGTGATACCAAAGCCTGAGTCCATCTAAGGATTCAGGCTGTTGGAAAGCATGTGGGGAAGGCTGACAAGGCTGAGAGACTGAGGAGGCTGAGGAGGCTGATGGGCTGACAGGCCGACTAGCAAAGGCCAATGGAGCCTTGATTCCTGTCTCTGCAGCACTGCTTTTTTTGTCTTTTTAAGACAGGGTCTCCTTTTAGTCCCAGCTGGCCTGGAGCTCACTATGTAGACCAGGCTAGCCTTGAACTCACAGAGATCCGCCTGCCTCTGCCTCCCAAGTGCTAGGATTAAAGGCGTGTGCCACCATGCCTGGTGCAGCACTGCTTTTTATGAGCTGTCTCCCCAGTTCTCACAGCCTCTGAGGGGGGGCTCAGCATGTGGGTTTCCTGCTGATGTCCATTCTGCTGCAGGGTCCTGAGAGCTTTGACCCCCCCCCCCCCACGAAGTTCTTAGCTCCTTGGCTGAGGGCAGCCTGCAAGCATGGTGCTCCTGAGCCCATGGCCCGAGCTAGTAGCTTGTCCCCATCTCTCCCTGCCCTGGGCTGGTTTCGAGGTGCAGGCCCTGGATTCACCAGCAGCTGGGCTGGTTTCCAGGTGCGGGCCCTGGATTCACCAGCAGCTAAGCTGGTTTCAAGGTGCAGGCCCTGGATTCGCCAGCAGCTGGGCTGGTTTCAAGGTGCAGGCCCTGGATTCACCAGCAGCTGGTTCTTGGTTGTACCCTCCTTCTGAAAAGCTCACTCCCACTCTCCCACCCCACTTCTCTGTTCTGCGGACTCAGCGGGATGGTGAGTGGAGTTACTATTCATCAGGTGAGGAGCCTGGATGCCCCAAGGTCCCGTGGCTGCAGGGTGGTGCTGGCGCCCAGGCTGGGCAGTCTCTTCTGTGTCTGTTTTCACCCCTGCAGAGGTCTGTAAAGGCTTAGGGGAGACACTGTAGAGAGACAAATGCATTGACAAGCCGTTGCTAAGCCGGTCTCTCCACTTTCCTTCTGGTAACTGACCAGCGTTTCATGAGTCCTCTGTGCGTTTCCTGTCCACCGTGGACTCATGAGGACTTTCGCCTGCCTTCAGTCATGCTGTGCTCTCAGTCATGCTGTCAGGCTCTCCCATTCTGCCCACTCTACTTCCAGCCTGATTTCTCCCCACGCTGGTGCAGATGCCAGGCACTCACAGCCTCAGCTACCCGTGTCTACGGGGCCCATGGCTATGGTACATGAGCCAGACACTGGGCTGCAGAAATCTGACCCCACATGCTCTGCACCCTATGTCTGTGTGAGCTTGGATCCATCCCAGGCAGTGCTCTTACAGCATTTATGTGACACGTGTGTGGATGTGTATCTCTTGTTCATGTAGGTTGTATGTTTGTGCACGTATGCCTTAAGATCATGTGGGTTATGTGTGTATGTGTATGCGTATGTTTTTTGGTTCATGTGCAGCTGTATGTGTGTGCATGTGTGTCTTTGGGTCATGCGGGTTGTGTTTGTGCATGTGTGTTTTTTGAGTCATGTATATATTTGAGTCATGTGAGTTGTGTGTGCATGCACGTGATATATATGTGTCTTTGATTTATGTGGCTTCTGTGTGTATCCTACACATGCACATCTATATACATGTACATATGGTGGAGTTATGGTGATGCCTGGAATGACTGGGTGTTGAGCAACATGTCCTTGCCTACCTGGGCTTGGTCCTCTTTATTTGTGATAGACTCCTGCTTAGAAACCTGAAGTGTAGGCCAGGGGCCTAGCTCTGCACCTAAAAGACCCACTAGCTAGGTCGATCCCCAACACCCACGTGGAAAGCTGTGTTCGGCAGCATGCCCTCGCAATCCCATCGCTCCTACAGTGAGATGGGAGGAAGGAGAAGCAACCAGAGAGACCCTGCTCCAACAAGCGGAAGTGGCTCCCATGATCTGCACGTGCAAGCCGCAATGGTGTTCATGTGTGTGCCTGCCCACCCTCAGTAAAAACTTAGAAAGAAAGAGGGAGGGAGGAAGGAAGGAGGCAGGAAGGAAAGAGGAAGGAGGAAGGAAGGAAGGAAGGAAAAAAGAAGGAAGGAAGGAAAGGAAGGAAGAAAGGAGGAAGGGAGACAATTTGAGCATGTGGGCCCTGGGGGCAGTTTCAGCATCCTTCCTGGTGGGTGTGCATCCGCTGTGAAGACTGTCCTGCGGATTTGGAGTTCGGCCTAGAGGTGACCCTACCTTGATGGCAGAGTCCTACACCCTTCCCAGCATCCTGCCAGTGTCAGTCCTTGGACTCTGTGGATTGTTTCTGCCGTCTTCTCTGCAGCCCTCTATTTGGTCTGTGACTTGGTAGGAGAGGAGGCAGAGAGGACCTGAGAAGCCCAGCAGGCGCCACTCTGCAGGTGCTGGCGAGGCTGCTCTAGCCCAGGCAGGAATGAGGTGAGACTGTGTAGATGAGACTCACTGAGGTGTCCTCATGGTCCACCTGCACATTTAGACTGCCCTCTCCTCCTTTCGCGGGTCTTCAGCCTGCAGACAGTGGCATTCTTTCTCCTGCTGATCACTCGATCACTCGTAGAGGGCACTTCCACCTCTGGTTGCTGGCAGACCACAGCCCATCAGCACTCAGCGGAATGGACAGCCCGGGCTATTGATTTAGTGACAGCTGCTCCTCCAGGAATTGATCTAATGTTTTCATTACACTAAAAATGTTTTAACAAGTTCATTCTGAATTAGGCGATGCACGGTGCTTGCTAAAGGAAGGCCACTTTTTGGAGACGTGAGATACGATCATAAAGTCACTGGGGTGTTTGCCCTTGAGCTGCATAGAGTACGTACTTCCTGTGAGAGAGGCAGAGGGGGACAGAAGGACAGACAGATGGACAGGGTACTGGGTACTGAGAGCTCTACTTCCTCTCCCTCCAGTGAGGGCCTCCATAGAAATAAGTGTGGCTTTGATCAGTCCCTTCTGTCCCTGGGTACTCCCCACCCCACACACACTTTTCCTCTTCTTCAGCATTCAGCCTGGGCTGCCTCTCTCTGGAATGTTCAGTCTCCTCATGTGGCTTTTGGGCCCATTCTGTGGGGTTGATCCACTTTCTCCCACCCTAGTGACCTACTGGCACCCCAACTCATTCCTTTGGGGCCCCTCCATAACACACAACTAATGCTTCATTTTAATGGGGGTTGGGAGTCTGATTGGCACTTGGAGTCACTCCCCACATGCCTTGGCTACAGGCTCTGGGGAAGTGACGCTCAGCCCTCACCCTGGCCTCGGAGGCCCCATGCCCCAAGCCCAGCTTCCCCAGGCCTGACAGAAGGCTGGCTGCTATGGTCTCCCCAGATTCTTGTGCTGAAATCTCACCCCCATGGTGCTGGCATCCAGAGCCAGGGGCTTTGGGAGAAATTAGGTCACAGAAGGATCACCATTGATTGGAAAGACCACAGCTCAGAGCCAGAAAAATGTCACTTCTGCTAAATTTGTCTTCAAGGGACCATGGGTGATGGGTTCCAGGACCTCTCCCACACTTTAAAGTCTGTGGGTGTTCACATCTTCTACAAAGTGGTGTGAGATCTGCATAGAGCCCGGCACCACCTCCCGTACAGTATAAGCGATGTCCGTGCTATGTCAGTGACTGTTCAGTTGTATCACAGGAGTAATCATGGCATAGGAAGTCTGCAAGCAGAAGCAATGTGTGTGTGATGGCGTGTGATGGTGTGTGTGATGGCGTGTGTGTGGGGGAGGCATAGTGCATGTGTGGAGGGCAGAGGACAACCTCGGGTATCAGTCCCTGTTGTCTCCCTTGTTTGGGATGGCATCTCTTTGTGTGTGTGTGTGTGTGTGTGTGTGTGCGCACGCAAGTGCATGTGTGTGATGTGTGTTTGATGGCGTGTATGTGTGTGTGGGGTGCATGGGTGTGTGATGGTGTGTGTGTATGTGGGTGTGTGATGGTGTGTGTGATGGTGTGTGTGTGCACGTGTGTGTGATGTGTGTGATGGGGTATGTGTGATGGTGTGTGTGTATGTGGGGGGGTACATGGGTGTGTGTATGTGGGTGTGTGATGGTGTGTGATGGTGTATGATGGTGTGTGTGATGATATGTGTGTGTGATGGTATGTGTGGTGGTGTGTGATGGTGTGTGTATGATGGTGTGTGTGTGATGGTATATGTGATTGTGTGTGGATATGTGAGTGTGTGTGTGGGTGGGGGGGGTGTGATGGTATGTGTGGGTGTGTGTGATGGTGTGTATGATGTGTGTGTGATGGTGTGTTTATGTGCGCATGCATGTGCATACCACAGCGCATGTGTGGAGGGCAGAGGACAACCTTTGGTGTCAGTCCCTGCTCTTGTTTGGAATGGGGTCTCTTTGCTGTTCACTGCTCTCACTAGGCTAGCTGACTTTGCATCGTCCAGGGATTCTCCTGCCCTGCCTCCCATCTCACCATAGCAGCACTGAGATCACGGCCGTGTGCTACCACACCCAACTTGCAAGGGTTCTGCAGCCTGGAGCTCGGGTCCTCCAGCCTGCCTGGTGAGCACTTTACCCACTGGGCTGCTGCTCCAGCGCTCCCCAATGTTTTCAGTGTGCTGCTGGTGGAACCTGAGAATGGAAAACGCATGCAGTGAGGCTTCAGTGTGTCCTGCTGTCAAGTCCAAGGGCTAAACCCGATGTCAGGGCACAGTTTTGGAAGAACTACAAATTCACCTAGCAGAGAGCTTGAGGCAGGTAAAAACTGGAAACAGTGGGTAGCACCCCAATGCACTATTCTGTTTGACCTCTTAACTGATGTGAGGCTTTCTTTGCCAGCCAAGCCTTCAGCTATGTCTTCCATGAGAATTAACCCAGCCGTTCTGCAGCTGTTCTTCCTGAACTGCCTTTTCTGGGAACCCAGGCTCAGTCACTGTTTAAGTCCCCATGGGCCAGTTCTATATTCGAAATCATCAGAGATACACAGTGGTGGCCTTTGTGAGGGGCATGTAAGGATCAATCCCTGAGTGTACTGGACTTGCTTATAAAGTGGAAGCCATAATACAGAGGTCTGCTGTTTGTGCGTGTATGTGTATGTGATCATATGTGGAGGTCACAGGGCAACTTGTAGGAGTCAGTCCTCTCCATGTGGGTCCCAGGGATTGAATTCAAGTTGTCAGGCTTGAAGCAAGCACCTTTACCTTTACCCACTGAACCATCTTGCCAGACTGAGACCTGCTTTAAAAAAAATTATGTTGGGGCTGGAGAGATGGCCTAGTGGTTAAGAGTGCTGACTGCTCTTGCAGAGGACCTGAGTTCAATCCCTAGCACCCACATGGTGGCTGAGAACCATCTTTAACTCCAGTTCCAGGGGAATCCGATGCCCTCTTCTGACCTCCTTGGCATTGCCTGACATGGGTGAACAGGCGACCTACATGCAGACAGTACTTTCATACGCATAATAATAAAATAAAAAATTTTTTAAAATTATGTCATCTTTCTTTACCGCTGCATAGAACTCCGTTGTGTAGATGTACCACATTTTTGTTATCCAGTCATCAGTTGAGGGGCATTTGGGTTGGTTCCAGCTCTTCGCTATTGTGAGGAGAGCTGCAATAAACATAGCTGTGCATGTATCTTTGCAGTAGGATGAGTCTTGTGGGTATATACCCAGGAGGGTCAGGTGGTAGGCTCATTTTGAGTTTTTTAAGGGTTCTCCACACTGCTTTCCACAGTGGTTGTACCAGTTTACATTCCCACCAGCAGTGGATGAGTGTTCCCCTTTCCCCACAACCTCTCCAGAATTTGGCGCCTTTTGTTTTCTTGATCTTGGCCAGTATTATTGTAGTGACATGATATACCTTAGTGTGGTTTAATTTGGATTTACTTAATTATTAATGATGTTGAACACTTTTTTTTTTTTTTGTCTTTTTGAGACAGAGTCTCCCTGTAGCCCCAGCTGTCCTGGAATTTGCTCTATAGACCAGGCTGGCCTTGAACTCACAAAGATCCGCCTGCCTCTGCCTCCCAAGTGCTAGGATTAAAGGCGTGCACCACCATGCCCAGCAATGTTGAACACTTTTTAAGAAGTTTCTCAGCCATCTTTAATTCCTCATTGGTGAAGTCTCTGTTTAGTTTTTTTTGTTTTGTTTTGTTTTGTTTTAATTAATTAATTAATTTATTTTTTAAGGGATTCTACAATACAATGACACAGTTGTTTGCACATAGCATTGATGTCACTCATTATGTCATACAATCAGGTAATTGGTACATTTTGCAAGTATCTATGTCCAAAATTTGAACAACCCAAGGTTCCCATAGACCAGTTGGAGAAGCTTGTATGCACAGACATGTTGATCAATCAGGAGTCCAGACTATATTCCTGTAGTCTCATGATTCACCCCTATCTCTCCACAGCCCTAAGCTTCACAATGGAGAAAAGATAGCATCTTCAGCAATGGTTTGGCAAAACTTGATCACCATTTGTAAAAGAACAAAATTAACCCCCTACATCTCACCCTATACAAAAATAAACTCCAAGTGGAAAGTCTCAACCTGAAACCCAAAACCACTGAAGGGTGATAGAAGTGGTGCAGCAACCTAAACACATAGGCATAGGAAAAGACTTTCTAAATCAAACAGCAGCAGCTGCACAGGAATAAGGACAACAGCTGACAAGTGGGACCGCATCAAATTTAACAGCTTTGTACAGCGAAAAGAAACAATTAAGGAAGTGAAAACTCAGAGTGGGAGGAAACCTTTACCACTGATAACATCTGACAGAGCATTAACATCCAGATATATAGATATTTTAAAAAACGAAGAAAACAAATGACCTACTCAAAAGATGGAGTAAAGAGCATGAACAGAACTTCCCAGTAAGAAAGTAAAGATAGGCTAGAAAACATCTTAAAAAGTGTTCAAACATTGCTGGGCATGGTGGTGCACGCCCTTAATCCTAGCACTTGGGAGGCAGAGGCAGGCGGATCTTTGTGAGTTCAAGGCCAGCCTGGTCTATAGAGCAAATTCAGGACAGCTGGGGCTACAGGGAGACCTGTCTCAAAAAGACAAAAAAAAAAAAAAAAGTGTTCAACATCATTAATAATTAAGTAAATCCAAATTAAACCACACTAAGGTATCATATCATGTCACTAACAATAATACTGGCCAAAGATCAAGAAAACCAAAAGGGCGCCAAATTCTGGAGAGGTTGTGGGGAAAGGGGACACTCATCCACTGCTGGTGGGAATGTAAACTGGTACAACCACTGTGGAAAGCAGTGTGGAGAACCCTTAAAAAAACTCAAAATGAGCCACCACCTGACCCTACTGGGTATATACCCACAAGACTCATCCTAATGCAAAGATACATGCACAGCTATGTTTATTGCAGCTCTCCTCACAATAGCGAAGGCTGGAACCAAACCAAATGCCCCTCAACTGATGACTGGGATAACAAAAATGTGGTACATCTACACAACGGAGTTCTATGCAGGGTTAAAGAAAGATGACATAATTTTAAAAAATTTTATTTTATTATTTTTTTTTTATTATTTCGTTGAAAGTCTGCTGCATGTATGTTGTTTATCCATGTTGGCAATGCCAAGGTCAGAAGAGGGCATCGGATTCCCCTGGAACTGGAGTTAAAGATGGTTCTCAGCCACCATGTGGGTGCTAGGGATTGAAACTCAGGTCCTCTGCAAGAGCAGTCAGCACTCTTAACCACTAGGCCATCTCTCCAGCCCCAACTATCATTTTTTTTAAAGCAGGTCTCAGTCTGGCAAGATGGTCAGTGGGTAAAGGTAAGTGCTTGTTCAAGCCTGACAACTTGAATTCAATCCCTGGGACCCACATGGAGAGGACTGACTCCTACAAGTTGCCCTGTGCCTCCACATATGATCACATACACATAACAGCACAAACAGCAGACCTCTGTATTATGGCTTCCACTTTATAAGCAAGTCCAGTACACTCAGGGATTGATCCTTACATGCCCCTCACAAAGGCCACCACTGTGTATCTCTGATGATTTCGAATATAGAACTGGCCCATGGGGACTTAAACAGTGACTGAGCCTGGGTTCCCAGAAAAGGCAGTTCAGGAAGAACAGCTGCAGAACGGCTGGGTTAATTCTCATGGAAGACATAGCTGAAGGCTTGGCTGGCAAAGAAAGCCTCACATCAGTTAAGAGGTCAAACAGAATAGTGCATTGGGGTGCTACCCACTGTTTCCAGTTTTTACCTGCCTCAAGCTCTCTGCTAGGTGAATTTGTAGTTCTTCCAAAACTGTGCCCTGACATCGGGTTTAGCCCTTGGACTTGACAGCAGGACACACTGAAGCCTCACTGCATGCGTTTTCCATTCTCAGGTTCCACCAGCAGCACACTGAAAACATTGGGGAGCGCTGGAGCAGCAGCCCAGTGGGTAAAGTGCTCACCAGGCAGGCTGGAGGACCCGAGCTCCAGGCTGCAGAACCCTTGCAGTTGGGTGTGGTAGCACACGGCCGTGATCTCAGTGCTGCTATGGTGGATGGGAGGCAGGCAGGAGAATCCCTGGCGATGCAAAAGTCAGCTAGCCTAGTGAGAGCAGTGAACAGCAAAGAGACCCCATCACACAACGAGCAGGGATACACCCAAGAGGTTGCCTCGACCCCCACAGTCTGCCGGGGTACCAGCAGCTCGCGCACAAACACACCCGTCACCACACACATACACCCAGCAACACACCCCTACACAACACCACACCCCCCCCACCCCACACACACACCACAATCCACATCACAATCACAATATCCTACACACACACACCACACACACACCACACACACCACCTACACAACCACACACACACACAGCATCACACCACCATCAACTACCAACACCACAACGCTACACACACCACATATCACACACCCACGTACCCCCCACATACACACACACATCACACTACATCACACCTCACACACACGTGCACACACACACATCCACACACACACTCAGCAAACACCCACAACACACACACACATCACCCACACCCACTGCACCCCACACACACATACACGCCATCACAACACACATCACACACATGCACTTGCGTGCGCACAACACACACACACACACACACACAAAAGGATGCCATCCCAAACAAGGGAGACAACAGGGACTGATACCCGGGTTGTCCTCTGCCCTCCACCAATGCACTATGCCTCCCCCACACACACGCCATCACACACACCATCACACGCCATCACACACACATTGCTTCTGCTTGCAGACTTCCTATGCCATGATTACTCCTGTGATACAACTGAACAGTCACTGACATAGCACGGACATCGCTTATACTGTACGGGAGGTGGTGCCGGGCTCTATGCAGATCTCACACCACTTTGTAGAAGATGTGAACACCCACAGACTTTAAAGTGTGGGAGAGGTCCTGGAACCCATCACCCATGGTCCCTTGAAGACAAATTTAGCAGAAGTGACATTTTTCTGGCTCTGAGCTGTGGTCTTTCCAATCAATGGTGATCCTTCTGTGACCTAATTTTCTCCCAAAGCCCTGGCTCTGGATGCCAGCACCATGGGGGTGAGATTTCAGCACAAGAATCTGGGGAGACCATAGCAGCCAGCCTTCTGTCAGGCCTGGGGAAGCTGGGCTTGGGGCATGGGGCCTCCGGGCCAGGGTGAGGGGGTGGGGCTGGCGTCACTTCCCCAGAGGCCTGTAGCCAAGGCCTGTGGGAGTGACTCCAAGTGCCAATCAGACTCCCAACCCCCATTAAAATGAAGCATTAGTTGTGTGTTATGGAGGGGCCCCAAAGGGATGAGTTGGGGTGCCCGTAGGTCACTAGGGTGGGAGAAAGTGGATCAACCCCACAGAATGGGCCCAAAAGCCACATGAGGAGACTGAACATTCCAGAGAGAGGCAGCCCAGGCTGAATGCTGAAGAAGAGGAAAAGTGTGTGTGGGGTGGGGAGTACCCAGGGACAGAAGGGACTGATCAAAGCCACACTTATTTCTATGGAGGCCCTCACTGGAGGGAGAGGAAGTAGAGCTCTCAGTACCCAGTACCCTGTCCATCTGTCTGTCCTTCTGTCCCCCTCTGCCTCTCTCACAGGAAGTACGTACTCTATGCAGCTCAAGGGCAAACACCCCAGTGACTTTATGATCGTATCTCACGTCTCCAAAAAGTGGCCTTCCTTTAGCAAGCACCGTGCATCGCCTAATTCAGAATGAACTTGTTAAAACATTTTTAGTGTAATGAAAACATTAGATCAATTCCTGGAGGAGCAGCTGTCACTAAATCAATAGCCCGGGCTGTCCATTCCGCTGAGTGCTGATGGGCTGTGGTCTGCCAGCAACCAGAGGTGGAAGTGCCCTCTACGAGTGATCGAGTGATCAGCAGGAGAAAGAATGCCACTGTCTGCAGGCTGAAGACCCGCGAAAGGAGGAGAGGGCAGTCTAAATGTGCAGGTGGACCATGAGGACACCTCAGTGAGTCTCATCTACACAGTCTCACCTCATTCCTGCCTGGGCTAGAGCAGCCTCGCCAGCACCTGCAGAGTGGCGCCTGCTGGGCTTCTCAGGTCCTCTCTGCCTCCTCTCCTACCAAGTCACAGACCAAATAGAGGGCTGCAGAGAAGACGGCAGAAACAATCCACAGAGTCCAAGGACTGACACTGGCAGGATGCTGGGAAGGGTGTAGGACTCTGCCATCAAGGTAGGGTCACCTCTAGGCCGAACTCCACATCCGCAGGACAGTCTTCACAGCGGATGCACACCCACCAGGAAGGATGCTGAAACTGCCCCCAGGGCCCACATGCTCAAATTGTCTTTCCTTTTCTTTTACTCTTCTCTATTTTTTTCTTTCTTCTCCTTCCTCTTTCCTTCCTGCCTCTTCTTCCATCCTCCCTCTTTCTTTCTAAGTTTTTACTGAGGGTGGGCAGGCACACACATGAACACCATTGCGGCTTGCACGTGCAGATCATGGGAGCCACTTCCGCTTGTTGGAGCAGGGTCTCTCTGGTTGCTTCTCCTTCCTCCCATCTCACTGTAGGAGCGATGGGATTGCGAGGGCATGCTGCCGAACACAGCTTTCCACGTGGGTGTTGGGGATCGACCTAGCTAGTGGGTCTTTTAGGTGCAGAGCTAGGCCCCTGGCCTACACTTCAGGTTTCTAAGCAGGAGTCTATCACAAATAAAGAGGACCAAGCCCAGGTAGGCCAGGACCTGTTGCCACACACCCAGTCATTCCAGCCTCACCATAACTCCCCATATGTACATGTATAGATGTGCCTGTGTAGGATACACACAGCGAAGCCACATAAATCAAAGACACATTATATCACGTGCATGCACCACACACTCACATGACTCAAATTATACATGACTCAAAAACCACACATGCACAAACCCAACCGCATGACCCAAAGACACACATGCACCCACATACACTATCAATAACAAAATATACATACACATACACACATAACCCACATGATCTTAAGGCATACGTGCACAAACATACAACCTACATGAACAAAAGATACACATCCACACACGTGTCACATAAATGCTGTAAGAGCACTGCCTGGGATGGATCCAAGCTCACACAGACATAGGGTGCAGAGCATGTGGGGTCAGATTTCTGCAGCCCAGTGTCTGGCTCATGTACCATAGCCATGGGCCCCGTAGACACGGGTAGCTGAGGCTGTGAGTGCCTGGCATCTGCACCAGCGTGGGGAGAAATCAGGCTGGAAGTAGAGTGGGCAGAATGGGAGAGCCTGACAGCATGACTGAGAGCACAGCATGACTGAAGGCAGGCGAAAGTCCTCATGAGTCCACGGTGGACAGGAAACGCACAGAGGACTCATGAAACGCTGGTCAGTTACCAGAAGGAAAGTGGAGAGACCGGCTTAGCAACGGCTTGTCAATGCATTTGTCTCTCTACAGTGTCTCCCCTAAGCCTTTACAGACCTCTGCAGGGGTGAAAACAGACACAGAAGAGACTGCCCAGCCTGGGCGCCAGCACCACCCTGCAGCCACGGGACCTTGGGGCATCCAGGCTCCTCACCTGATGAATAGTAACTCCACTCACCATCCCGCTGAGTCCGCAGAACAGAGAAGTGGGGTGGGGATGGGAGTGAGCTTTTCAGAAGGAGGGTACAACCAAGAACCAGCTGCTGGTGAATCCAGGGCCTGCACCTTGAAACCAGCAGCTGCTGGGAATCCAGGGCCTGCACCTTGAAACCAGCTTAGCTGCTGGTGAATCCAGGGCCCGCACCTGGAAACCAGCCCAGCTGCTGGTGAATCCAGGGCCTGCACCTCGAAACCAGCCCAGGGCAGGGAGAGATGGGGACAAGCTACTAGCTCGGGCCATGGGCTCAGGAGCACCATGCTTGCAGGCTGCCCTCAGCCAAGGAGCTAAGAACTTCGTGGGGGGGGGGGGTCAAAGCTCTCAGGGACCCTGCAGCAGAATGGACATCAGCAGGAAACCCACATGCTGAGCCCCCCCTCAGAGGCTGTGAGAACTGGGGAGACAGCTCATAAAAAAAGCAGTGACTGCCACCAGGCATGGTGCACCACGCCTTTAATCCTAGCACTTGGGGGCAGAGGCCGGCGGATCTCTGTGAGTTCAAGGCTGCGCTGGTCTACATAGTGAGCTCCAGGCCAGCTGGGACTAAAGGAGGGACCCCCTGTCTTAAAAAGACAAAAAAAGCAGTGCTGCAGAGACAGGAATCAAGGCTCCATTGGCCTTTGCTAGTCGGCCTGTCAGCCCATCAGCCTCCTCAGCCTCCTCAGTCTCTCAGCCTTGTCAGCCTTCCCCACATGCTTTCCAACAGCCTGAATCCTTAGATGGACTCAGGCTTTGGTATCACCAAGTCCAGCACCCCAGAAGGGGAAACCAAGTCAGAACTAATGCTCGCAAGTGGCCTCTCAGTGAAAATAGCAATGGCCAGTGTAGATATGGAACCATGGCTTGGTCCCCTGCCCTGTGCTCCTGCCATCACCCCAAGAAAGATCAGCCAGGCCACTCTCTCCACGGATGGAGAAAGGCTTCCATTTGTTTCTCTGTGAAACAGAATTAGGACCTCCTCAGGACACAAAGTGACACTGACCCTGGCATGCTGTGGCACCCACTGATGTGCTCAGAGACATCTGTGTGGAGACGGGCTCAGTGGGTTCCAGGAGGCATCCTCTCCCAGTCCCCCTAAGTGGACTTGCTTCAAACAGAAATGGAGGCAACAACTGAAAGAGCTTAAAAGAACGCGAGGTCAGGCGTGGTGGCGCACACCTTTAATACCAGCTCTCCGGAGACAGAGGAGGCAGATCCTGTGAGATGGAGGCAAACTGGTCTACCGAGTGAGTTTTCAGGAGATCCTGTCTCAAAAAACAAAACAAAAACAAACAAACAAACAAAACCGCAATATGGGCTAGGGAGATGCTCAGAAAGTACCTGCTATGCCACTAGGGGATCTATATTCAATCCCCAGAACCTGTGTTAAAAGCCTGCAGTCCAAGCACTGGGGACACTGAAACACAGAAACAGGAGGATCCTTGGGGTGTGCATGCCAGCCCGTCTGACCCAACCAGAGAGCTCCAGGTTCAGCAACGACCCTGTCTCAAAAATGAAGACAGGGTCCATTCAGGAGCATACTCCACATTCACCTCCGTGTGCGATACACACTGCCAAAGACACAGGGACACACCAAAAAACCCAGAAATGAGAGAAAGAGATGAAATCCTTCCTCCTGCCTGGGACCTCAACCAGCATCCCAACTCCTTACCCAGGTCACAAATGCTTGCCTATACCACCCTGTGCCCAGTCACGTGCTGGGTGCATTCAGGACTCATTAGCAACTCAAAATGCTTGTGCATCTCCAACACGTGTACCTCAAATTTACATGCAGGCTCTGAACCCCTACTGCACGCTGCACAGGAAGAGGGGGGAGGAAAGGAAGAAGGGAAGGAGGTGGAGGGAGGGAAGGGGTGGAGGGGAGTGGGAAGGGAGGGTAGGGAGGGGGGGGAGGGAGGAGAGCAGGACTCAGCAGTTTTCATGCCTCACTCTAGCCCTCAGGGCTTCTGCCTCCTTCTTGGGCCCCAAGATGCAGGTGACACCTGTGTTGTCTGCTCCTTGCATCACTTGTGGGAAGAGAGGCCTCTCTTCCCAGTGTGATGTGTGAAGACAGTTTGCTGTTTGGGCTTTCTCAGCGGCTTCCTCTTGCCCCAGCTGGGCCTCCGCTCTCGTCCACAGGCCCTGACCAGTCCCCTGGCCTAGGCCACCTATTTGCATTAGAACAGAAACTTGATGGAATAAAACACTGTATCAGACAGGAGGGGCTGTCTAAACATAAGGAGGCGAGTTTGCAGTGGTGGGACTTCGCTTTATCTCTAATCAGTCTGCTGGGGGGGGGGATGCTGAGGACACAGCTCGGGTGGGAGCCAGCTCAGGTTACAAAGAAAGCCCTGGAAAAGAGTCTAGCCACACCGCTCTCTTATCACCCATCAGACCTCCAGCCCTGTAAGGCCCCTCTCTGTAGCTCCCACTGGATAGACCTGGGATTAAGACAATCCCCTTGGGCTTTGCTCGGCTGACTCTGTACCCAGCAACTTGTAACCATTCCTCCTGGTCCCAGAACCAGGCTAGAAGCCAAAGCATGTTGGAGAACTAGCCTCTAACATCCCAGAGAGAGCTTGGACAGGCTCGGCTGGCTTGCCCCAAACCCAAAGACGCGGATTTGGCCATCTGGTCCCCTACGGGGCGTGCGGGGGGGGGGGGGATTGATATGCCCATACGACATGACAGCTGAGACTTTCATACCAGCATGAGAGACACAAAGGATACAGAGCCTGCAGGGGCATCCAGATGTTTGCACCACACTGCAGGGGCATCCAGATGTTCGCCTCTCTTCCAAGTTCCCCTTTTCTTCACACAAGACAGTCCCCTGCATCCAGTCAAAGGACAGACATCTTTGTTCAGTCACCGCACTGGCCTGCCCACTGGATGCTCCCAATCTCTTCCTTTTTTTTTCTTTTCTTCTTTTTTCAGTCTTTTTGAGACAAGGTCTCCCTGTAGCCGCCAACTTGGGCCCTAGCTATGTGAGACCTTACATGAACCAGGCTGTGGCCTTGAACTTATAGAGATCCACCGTGCTTCCTGCCTCCTGAATGCTGGGATATAAAGGTGTGTCAGCTAAGCCACTACACCTGACTCAAAGCTCTTCTCAACTAATGATGCTCACTGTAGCCAAAAGGGCTGAGAGAAAGCCAGTCCCTCCTTTTGTCCTCCAACGACAGAAACACCTGTGAACCCCTGTGGGCCCACTGAATAAAGTGACATCCAGAAAACATCAACTAGGTATCACCATCCTGCCCTTGTAACTCTCAGTCCAAAACCAAAGTGCCAGGGCGCCCCCGCCCCCGGCCCCCGCCCCGGCCCCGGCCCCAGCCCCTGCCCGGCCTGGCCAGAGCCTTCAAGCCCTCCCGACAAGGCTGGGAGAGTAAAGGACCCCTCCCAGGTTCCTGTGAACCAGAAATAGGATCCAGAGTAGTGAGACCCCAGAAGCAGCAGCCAGTGAGCAGAGCACTCCCAAGGACCTGGGCCAGCAGCCCCATGGAGTAGGCACCTCAAAGAGCATCTCTCCCTGTGTGCTTGAGCTCCAAAGGTGGCAAGGGAAGAAAGTTGTCCAACGGCCGGTCTTGCACCAGAAAGGACTGGGGCATTGCCCCCCTTCCCCAGTGCACACTCACCGCCACAGCGCACGTTGGGCTCCTCAGAGTCCAGGGCCAGTGAGGGCCACAGCAACAGGGCAGGCAGGACCAGAGGTAGCAGGGCCAGCCCCATGTCTTTCCGAAGACACTGCAGCCACAGGTGCAGGGACCAGCGAAGTGGCTTTGCAAAGGTCTCTTACAGCCACAATGTCTGGAGACCTGAGTGCTGCCCCACCCTCTGCACAGGCCCTGCACCTGGGCAGCCTCCAGGTGCACTGCATCTGCCCCTGGCTGGTTACAAGAAGCCTGGTCCTGGCTCCGCCCCTGTGGCCACACCAGTCCCCTACTTACTTCTCTGTCCCCACAGGTGCTGCACCTGGCCCATTGCAGGTCTGTGGCTTCCTCCCCGGAAGCTGGTAAGACCCAGACTTTTCCCCTCTCTAAGGTTGAAATGCGCACTGTAAACAATAAATTAACTCTACATCGTACCAAATGTACAGACACAAATCCCTGGTTCAATGGGAGGGTCACACCTGTACAAAAAACATGAGTTCTATGTTCTCCCTCCCCTGCAGGTGAAGGTCATAAAGGAAGTCTCAGTAAGCACAAGGTGCATCTTCACTACACATGAGTCTTGTCTCGATAAATAAATACTCCCCTCCACACACACAGGTCCCCTGCTTCAAAGTCAGAACAGCTACTGAGAGCCAAGGCCATTGCCTCCCACAGCGTCTTCCTGGCCCCTGGGGACAGGGGCTAGGTCCCTGTGGGTTAGGCGGAGCTCGCTGGTGACCTGCCCCAGTGCAAGCCCAGTCCCTCCACACTGTCCCTCTGTTCACACCTGCCCTGCTTCCACTGTCCTCCTCTAAGCAGCCTAGCAATGTTTGCCAGACTCCTGCTGTGTCCCTGGCCCTGGCCTTAGGGGACATCAGCCACTAATCCTTTCCACACCTCCAATGGAGCAGACAGGAAGCTGAGCCTCAAGGACATTTGGTCAAGCACACAGCTCCAGTTTGAGCATTCTGGCAGAACTTCATTTGGAACCAAGCTGCCTGCTTGGTTCTTGGCCTGTAAGATGCAGGAAGAACTGGTTAAAACCAGGAAACCGAAACCCTGTCCTTTTTGTTTTCTCTTCCTTCGTTCTATTTGAAAGCCAGATTCGCTGGCTGGAACCCTTGCAGGTGTCCTGGACTGAGATAGTATTGAGAACAGGCATCCTAAAGACGCTGTAGTATTACGGGAGGACGTTGTAGGAGGGGCAGACCCAAGTCTATTAAGACAGGGGAGGGAGAGGAAGGTCTAGGGGAGGAGCAGCTGTGGCACAGTGGAACTGCCCTTCGCGGCACTATGATGGGGGCCACAACCCCCAAGTGACTCATGATGTGACTGGAGACTTAGGGTGATAATGTGTCCACACTGTCACCAACTTTAGTCCACTCTGGAATTGTGGAGAAGCAGGGGAGGGCTATGCTTGGGCTGGCTGTACAAGACATCTTTGTAATTCTTCCCGATATTGCTGTGACCCTACAAGTGCTCTTAAAAATAAGGTATACTGAAAACAAAATAAAATCCATCACACAAAGATTTGAACATAAAGATCATTGGCATTAAAAAGTTGGGAGTCCTTTGAGGTGGCAGGGGTACAAGGAAGCGCAGATCGATCGAGGCATGAAGACAGTGTGCAAATGACCATTTGCAATACAAATGCAGTCACTGGGCTGCCAGTGCTTCTGCTTCTAGGAGCCTGTCCCACCCACACACACTTGAGCAGGTGCAGCAGTTCCCGTAGCTTTCCCATCACACTGCTGGAGATCATTGCACATATGTGTACACACGTGTGCACGTGCATGTTGCTGTAAACCTTGTGCACGCTTGCCAAGTGCTTTACCACTGAGCTGCATCCAGTATTCCCAAAGTATTTCTAATTGTAGGGTCTGGGGATATAGCTTAGTAGGGAATGGGCTTACTGAGCAAACACAGCTCTGGGTTTCAATCCCAAATATGGAAGTCAGACATGGTGGTCGAATTGTAATCCCAGCACTCAGGAAGTAGAAGCAGAATGATCACAAAGTTCAAGGATCTCTGATACATAGTGAGTTTGAGGCGAGCCTAGCTCTTGACTGGAAGCCCTGTCTCAGGAACAGGTGTTGGGAGGCGGGTTGAAAGGATGGTTCAGCAATTAAGAAGAGCTTGATGCTCTTGCAGAGGATCTGGGTTCAGTTCCGTCCCTGCCTGTATTCCAGTTCCAGGGGATGCAAACATCCCTTCTGGACCTCTAGGCACCCACATCATCACAAGTGCATCACACAAACCCGTCACGGCAAACAATAAAAGAAAATAAAGTTAAAATCTTTAAAAAATTGTTAAAGAAAGTGAAAGAATGGTATTTTTCCACTCTGGGAGAAAACAAAGAATCGTAATGAAAGCTCTCATCTAAACCCCACCTAAGGCATCATGTTGGGCTGTGATAAAGCTTAACCCAGAGGCTTCTTTACAGGGGCACCTGGCCTGCGGGCTTTCCTTTTCATTTGTTCTATGTATTTGTTTGATTTCACCAGCCAGCTAGAGCCAGAAGGCCTGTGACCTTGAAGTGAGTTGCACCTTAGCGTCTCCAGGCAGTGGAGACGCCCTGCTCAGGAGGAGAAAGACCCACACTGAGGCAAAGGCTCAGCGCCTTGAGCGTGTTTGATTTCACCCAAGAAAAGAGCTTGGAGGGGCAGCAGTTCAGGCAGAAGGAGCTGGGAAATGGCTACCCGGCCCTGGCTGCGGGCCGCGGGCTCCGAGCTGCGGGCTGCGGGCTGTGGGCTGTGGGCTGGGAAATGGCTACCCGGCCCTGGCTGCGGGCCGCGGGCTGCGGGCTGCGGGCTGCGGACTGCGGGCTGGGAAATGGCTACCCGGCCCTGGCTGTGGGCTTCGGGCTGCCGGCTGCGGGCCGCGGGCTGCGGGCTGGGAAATGGCTACCCGGCCCTAGCTGCGGGCTCCGGGCTGCGGGCTCCAGGCTGCGGGCTCCGGGCTGTAGGCTGGGGCTGCGGGCTCCGGGCTCCCGGCTGTGGGCTGTGGGCTGTGGGCTGCGGGCTGCGGACTGCGGGCTGCGGGCTGCGGACTGCGGGCTGCGGGCTGCGGGCTGCGGGCTGCGGGCCGCGGGCTGCGGGCTGCGGGCTCCAAGCTGCGGGCTCCGGGCTCGGGCTGTGGGCTGGGAAATGGCTACCCGGCCCTAGCTGCGGGCTCCGGGCTGTGGGCTCCGGGCTGCGGGCTGCGGGCTGCGGGCTCCGGGCTGCGGGCTGCGGGCTCGGGGCTGCGGGCTGCGGGCTCGGGGCTGCGGGCTGCGGGCTCCAGGCTGCGGGCTCCGGGCTGTAGGCTGGGGCTGCGGGCTCCGGGCTCCCGGCTGTGGGCTGGGCTGTGGCTGCGGGCTGCGGGCTGCGGACTGCGGGCTGGGGCTGCAGGCTCCAGGCTCCCGGCTGTGGGCTGCGGGCTGCGGGCTGCGGGCTCCGGGCTGTGGGCTGTGGGCTGCGGGCTGCGGACTGCGGGCTGCGGGCTGCGGACTGCGGGCTGCGGGCTGCGGACTGCGGGCTGCGGGCTGCGGACTGCGGGCTGCGGGCTGCGGGCTCCGGGCTGCGGGCTCCGGGCTGCGGGCTGCGGGCTGCAGGCTGTCCTCCTCGCTGATCTTCCCATTCACTGGAGCTTTTCTTCTTTTTGCCTCATTTCTCCCCCTGGGCTGTTCTGTTACACAAAACCAGGGGGGGGGGCAGGGGGGGGGAAACAAAAAAAGTTTTTTAGGGGGGTTTTTTTTTTTTTTTTTAAAGCACTTGGCAGGTCGTTCTGTCTGGTGGAGAGAGGACATCAGACCCTTTTTTTTTTTTTTTTTTGTCTTTTTGAGACCAGTTTCTCCTGCTAGCCCAGCTGTCCTGGAACCTCAGACCCTTTTTTTAAAGCTGAAAAGGACTCCAGAGACCACGGGCAAGCATGCTGGGAGGAGAAGGCCTCAGGGCCGTTTGTGGAGAAGAGGGTGGGACTGGGTCGCATTTCAAGTTCTGAGTCAATCACCTGTGGAGTGATGGTTAGAGTTGGCTTTCCTGGGTGGGCACCTCGGCATGTTGCCTGCTCTGGCCCATCCCGTGGACCTTCAGGCTGGGAGCTGCACCCTAACATTGTACACTCTACCTGCATTCTTCCCAACATTAGATACATCCCTCTCCAGTGCTACCCTGCTCCAGACCCATTGGCTGAGAAGCTGCCCTCAGCAAAGGGTGGGCCTCTCTGGCGTCCGTGGGGTGGCATCATCACCAGGGTGCCTGCTATGTTTGGGGTGCTTGGGCAGCATGATGCAGGGCCGCTGGGTGGAGGGGAAGCTGAGTCCTTGAGATTCTGGGCAGGTACAGTGAGGCAGAATGCAGGTGCCAGGTTAGATGTGTGCCCACGTGTCAGGTGCACCTTGGACCAGGGATACCAGGGTTCAGATAGCCACCAGCCCTCATTCCAGCCATTAGCGATTGGGCCCCCAGGGCCCTGAGCTCTGAGACTTGGGGCCTGTTCTCCCATTACTGCCACCAACTGTAGCCACCAGCAGGCAAGTTAGGGCCTTCCCAGACCTCCAGCACCTGCGGCAGGGGCCAGGACTGCAAGGAGTGGGAAGGCTGCTGTGCAGGCACAGGACATCTACATCCATATCTGTGTCTACACCACACCTCTAACATCTGTCTCTACATCTACATCCATATCCGGGTCCTATACCACACCTCTAATGTCTGTCTCCACATTTACATCCATATCTATGTCTACATCACACCTCGACATTGGTATCCACATACATCCAGAGCCTGTGCGTATACCACACCTCTAACATCCATCTCCACATCTACATCCATTCCGTGTCTACACCACACCTCTAACATTGGTCTCCACATACATCCATATCTGTGTCTACACCACACCTCTAACATTGGTCTCCACATACATCCATATCTGTGTCTACACCACACCTCTAACATCCATCTCCATCTCCTATTGGCCTTAGTGGGTTTTTCTGTTGGTTTGTTTTATTTCGTTTTGGAAAAACCCTAGCTCACAAACAGGAACATGAATCCCCCCATGTCTATGCCTTGGAAAGGGTTATATCGTGGCTGCATGCAGCATCGCTGGTATACCTGTCTGCCCAGAGAGCATGTCACAACTAATGCTAATGATTACAATGACAAAGATGATGTTATTCTATGGATGCTGAGATGGTCTAGGCAGAACCAGTGAGCCCTCCAGAAACTCCCTTGGAGACCTCTGGGCCTGAGTTTCACTCAGTGGTAGCAGTGAGCTGAGGAAAGAATAATCTTGGGTCTGAAAGACCAGTTGAAGAGGAGGAGGCCTGAGACAGACTCCCACGTCCGCCGGTGTGATATGGAGTTTCTCCTTGGGACCTATAGGGAAGCTGAGCCAGCAGAAAAAACTCTCTGGAGCCTGGTTAGGCTGGGCCTGTGGTTCAGGATGTCACTTTCTGGTAGGCTTTCCTTTTCATAGGATCTAATGAGATGCTATGCAAGCTTTCAGAATAATATGATGAAGGACTGAGACTGCCATGCTGAGCATGTGCTGAGTTATGGACATGGATGTAGGTGTTTGTTCATGTATTTTCCTTTGCCGAATCCCAAGTACATAGCTAGGCCTCGTGACCCTCCAGGTGTGTGGGAATGCAGCCTGGGCAGTGGGGGGCAGCCTCTCCCCCTTCATATGGAGAGGCAGGCCACGGAACTGGAGTGGGTCACACGTGGGGTTGGAGTGCTAGAGAACTGTGACTCTTTAGGAGGCAGAGAAGAGACTGAAGACGGTGGAGTCCCAGGGCTGTGAGGGCCCTGCTGCCTATTCCTGGATTCCGTTTCCAAAGTGCNGGTTTTTTTTTTTTTTTTGGTCAAATATGAGGTGGCTGAAGTTATATGAGCTCAAGTTTGGATCTTAAATTTTGTTCCATTGGTCAACGGGTCTCTTTTTGTACCAGTACCAGGCTGTCTTTATGACTATAGCCCTGTAATATAGCTTGAAGTCTGGTAAAGTAATCCCCCCTATATTGCACTTTTCATTTAGGGTTTTTTGTTTTTCCACATGAATTTAAGGATTTTTTTCCTAACTCTGTGAAAAAGCTCATGGGGATTTCGATTGGGATTGCATTGAATCTGTATATTAATTTGGGTAGAATGGACATTTTTTCCTATATTAATTTTTCCAATCCATGAGCATGGGAGGTCTTTCCATCTTTTGGTGTCATCTTTAATCTCCTTCTTCACGGCTTTAAATTTTTTGTTGTAGAGGTCTTTGGTGTCTTTGGTTAGGTTTATTCCCAGGTATTTTTTTCGAGGTTATTGTGGATTGGGAAGATCTCCTTATATTCCTTCTCCAGTTGGTTATTGTTGGTGTAAAGAAAGGCTACCGATTTTTCTAGGTTTATTTTGTATCCCAGCACTTTACTGAAACTTCTAATCTTTTCTAGGAGTTTTCTAGTGGAGTTTTTAGCATCTCTTAGGTAAACTATCATATCATCTGCAAAAAGGGATAGTTTTACTTCCTCTTTTCTGATTAGTACTCCTTTAATTTTGCTTTCTCACCTTATTGCCCTAGCAAGTGTTTCAAGTACAATGGAGTTCTATGCAGTGGTAAAGAAAGATGACATCATGAACTTTGCAGGTAAATGGATGGAACTCAAAGCCATTATGCTAAGCGAAGTAATACAGTCCCAGAAAAAAAAAAAGGCAAATGGTTTTCTTCATTTGTGGATGCTAACACCAAATCCCCAGTTGGCAGGCAAACTACATAACTTTATTATTATATTTCTTTGTATCTCAAAGCAACTGTGCTATTACAATGTGAATCTCTTAATGGGCTCTAGAATTGACCTGCCACTTATAGTCATACAATGTAATTACCATATATGGGTGGAAGACATGTATTCATATTCTAGAGTAATATAAAATTAAAGGGAAAAATATGAACCCCAAAACATTTAGGAATTAACATACAGTTTATTTCCAGAGGTCATAATTTTGATACATATGTGTTGCTTATATAGGCATAATTTGGAGCAATACAAAGGGGAGGGAACAACAACATAAGGACTGGGTCAAAGAACTGACTGGTACAGTTAAATTCTACCCCAAACAACAAGCCTCTTCAGAAAAAATCCTTGGAAAGACTGAGAGAAAGATGCAAGACATGTATGGCAGAATGCATAAACTGGGGTGGGGGAGGGGAAGAGAGAGGGGAAGGTATCCAAATTGGAAAGAAAAATGATGTATGAAATATATAAAATATCAATAAAATATTATGTGCGCCGGATGTGGTGGCACATGCCTTTAATCCCAGGACTCGGGAGGTAGAGGCAGACAGATCTTTGTGAGTTCAAGTCCAGCCTGGTCTACAGAGCGAGCTCCAGGACAGCTGGGGCTACAGGGAGATCCTGTCTCAAAAACTCCAAAAAAATATTATGTGCATCTCTATGTTGGCTTGTGTACATGAGTGCAGTGTTAATAGCAGGGTGTCATGTTCCCTAGAGCTGTGAGCTGGCTGAGAGCTGACTGACATGGTACTAGAGCTGTGAGCTGGCTGAAAGCTGACTGACATGGTACTAGAGCTGTGAGCTGGCTGAAAGCTGACTGACATGGTACTAGAGCTGTGAGCTGGCTGAAAGCTGACTGACGTGGGGACTAGAGCTGTGAGCTGGCTGAGAGCTGACTGACGTGGGGACTAGACCTGTGAGCTGGCTGAGAGCTGACTGACGTGGGGACTAGACCTGTGAGCTGGCTGAGAGCTGACTGACGTGGGGACTAGACCTGTGAGCTGGCTGAGAGCTGACTGACGTGGGGACTAGACCTGTGAGCTGGCTGAGAGCTGACTGACGTGGGGACTAGACCTGTGAGCTGGCTGAGAGCTGACTGACGTGGGGACTAGACCTGTGAGCTGGCTGAGAGCTGACTGACGTGGGGACTAGACCTGTGAGCTGGCTGAGAGCTGACTGACGTGGGGACTAGACCTGTGAGCTGGCTGAGAGCTGACTGACGTGGGGACTAGACCTGTGAGCTGGCTGAGAGCTGACTGACGTGGGGACTAGACCTGTGAGCTGGCTGAGAGCTGACTGACGTGGGGACTAGACCTGTGAGCTGGCTGAGAGCTGACTGACGTGGGGACTAGACCTGTGAGCTGGCTGAGAGCTGACTGACGTGGGGACTAGACCTGTGAGCTGGCTGAGAGCTGACTGACGTGGGGACTAGACCTGTGAGCTGGCTGAGAGCTGACTGACGTGGGGACTAGACCTGTGAGCTGGCTGAGAGCTGACTGACGTGGGGACTAGACCTGTGAGCTGGCTGAGAGCTGACTGACGTGGGGACTAGACCTGTGAGCTGGCTGAGAGCTGACTGACGTGGGGACTAGACCTGTGAGCTGGCTGAGAGCTGACTGACGTGGGGACTAGACCTGTGAGCTGGCTGAGAGCTGACTGACGTGGGGACTAGACCTGTGAGCTGGCTGAGAGCTGACTGACGTGGGGACTAGACCTGTGAGCTGGCTGAGAGCTGACTGACGTGGGGACTAGACCTGTGAGCTGGCTGAGAGCTGACTGACGTGGGGACTAGACCTGTGAGCTGGCTGAGAGCTGACTGACGTGGGGACTAGACCTGTGAGCTGGCTGAGAGCTGACTGACGTGGGGACTAGACCTGTGAGCTGGCTGAGAGCTGACTGACGTGGGGACTAGACCTGTGAGCTGGCTGAGAGCTGACTGACGTGGGGACTAGACCTGTGAGCTGGCTGAGAGCTGACTGACGTGGGGACTAGACCTGTGAGCTGGCTGAAAGCTGACTGACGTGGGGACTAGACCTGTGAGCTGGCTGAGAGCTGACTGACGTGGGGACTAGACCTGTGAGCTGGCTGAGAGCTGACTGACGTGGGGACTAGACCTGTGAGCTGGCTGAGAGCTGACTGACGTGGGGACTAGACCTGTGAGCTGGCTGAGAGCTGACTGACGTGGGGACTAGACCTGTGAGCTGGCTGAGAGCTGACTGACGTGGGGACTAGACCTGTGAGCTGGCTGAGAGCTGACTGACGTGGGGACTAGACCTGTGAGCTGGCTGAGAGCTGACTGACGTGGGGACTAGACCTGTGAGCTGGCTGAGAGCTGACTGACGTGGGGACTAGACCTGTGAGCTGGCTGAGAGCTGACTGACGTGGGGACTAGAGCTGTGAGCTGGCTGAAAGCTGACTGACGTGGGGACTAGACCTGTGAGCTGGCTGAAAGCTGACTGATGTGGGGACTAGAGCTGTGAGCTGGCTGAAAGCTGACTGACGTGGGGACTAGAGCTGTGAGCTGGCTACCACGCCCTGCAAAACACAGAAGGTTTTTACCCCGGTGCAGCAAAAAGTCCCAGGTGCTTTTGGTGAGCTTTATTTTTCCTGATGAGATGGGCAAGGATGTCTTCTGAGGTCCTGGGCCTGAGTGGAAGGTTCCGGTAGGGCTGCCTTAGTCAATGAAGCCGCAGTGCTTGGCCCTGGAGCCTGTGTGTCCCCAAGGCCCTCACTGCACCATCTTCCCAGGCCTTCTGTCAGCTGAGTGGTCTGAGTTGAACGGCTGTTCTCTGTCTGTGCAGACTGCGGCCCTGTGTTGAGTGGTATGTCAATACAGGCCCAAGCACTGACCACCTCACCTGCATGTCTTCTCTAGGACAAAGAGCACACATAGTCCTTGCTAGAGCTGGGGCATCAGGACACTGGAGGGTATTCTCCCAGGAGAGATCAAGTTGCTCTAAGAGGGGGTCCAGGCCACTGCTCTGAAAATGCCCATCTCTCAAGGAGTCAGTAACTGGCCGGCTCACCATAGCACACTAGCTGATTGCCCGCCACGCAGCCTGCTCAGCCCGGGACATAGGCCAGGAGCCCTTCTTTGGAATTGACTTTGCCACCTTTTGACTTTATTGAGACATCATTTTCTCTCTGGGCAGGGCAGGGGTCTGAGCCCACTGGAGCAGGTTCAGTGCCCTTGGATAAGGCTTCAGGGATTACTAATGGTGGTGTCCATCGATGGCAGCAGCCTGGCTCCTGAGACAAAAGACCAACCTGGCTTGATAGTTTCTCTGCTACTTTATCAGAATCACACAAGCTGTGTACATCATATTCTTGCTATAACAAGACTATTTTTTTTTGTAACTGGATCTTACTATGTGGCTCAGGCTAGCCTTAGCCTCACTGTTCAGCTCAGGCTGACTTCCACTCACAGCGATCCTCCTGCCTCAGCCTCCAGAGTACTAGGATTATAGGCATGTACCACCACACCTGGGTTCTACTATGTCATTTCTGTGGAAACATGGCTGTAATCATAGTCTCAGAGGAGAAGGTTGCTCACTGTTGCTCCTGGAAGCAGCCCCACCTACCCACTACCTCCCTGTCAGCTGCTGCCTCCAATGCCACTTCTGGGTAGACATTATGGTGGGAGTCTAGAGACTGGCCAACTTTTAAATCTTGAGTCTGTAGCTTTGTCTGGGGGGAAGAAGGAACCTACTACTGTAGGCCTCATTTTTCCCATCCATATAAGGGACATAATGGCATCTGCCACAGAGTGCTCGTCTGACTCAGTGGTACCTGACTCTCAAAGTGGGACACACACCTAAGGACTCACCCGGGGTAGTGAGCAGTGTGCACAGAGAAAACCCATGGCTGGCAGCTGCTCTGCTGCATGTGGCCTCCATTTCCCCAAGGAAGGTAGGGGCACCACCTCCTCAGAACACCTCTAATCACATATAATGGCTTCTTGACACAGACAAAGACCTACAGGACTCACGGGACCAGGAATATCACAAAACAGCCCTGCCCTGTGCCTTGTGAAACAGCCAAGCAACACGGCCTGTTGTTTTCAGCCTGCTGGCTTCCCTCCCTTCCTCCCTCCCTTCCTCCCTCCCTTCCTCCCTCCTCACCTCCTTCCCTCCTTCCCCTCTTCCCTCACTTTCTTCTTCCCTGCCTCCCTTCCTTCCTTCCTCCCTTCCTTCCTTCCTTCCTTCCTTCCTTCCTTCCTTCCTTCCTATCTTCCTCTCTCCCTTCCTCTCTCCCTTCCTTCCTCCCTCCCTTCCTATCTTCCTCTCTCCCTTCCTTCCTCTCTCCCTTCCTTCCTCCCTCCCTTCCTATCTTCCTCTCTCCCTTCCTTCCTCCCTCCTCTCCTCCTTCCCTCCTTCCCCCTTCCCTCACTTTCTTCTTCCCTCCCTCCCTTCTTTCCTCCCTTCCTCTCTCCCTTCCTTCCTCCCTCTCTGTTTTTTCCTTTACTTCCTCCTCCTCTTTCCACCTTTCCACCCTCCTTTTCCTTTCTTTCTTCCCTCCCTTCTTCCTTCTTTCTTCCTTTCCATTTTCCCTCTCTCCTTCCCTCCCTCCCTCCCTCCATCCCTTCCTCCTCCTTTCTTTACTTCCATTGTTGTTTTTATTCCAAGACAAAGTCTCACGTAGTCCAGGCTGGCCTTGAACTTGACACATGGCCGAGGATGTACGTCAGCTCTCACCCTCTTGTCTCTACTTCCCCAAGAGCTGGGGTCACAGGTGTGCACCACCATGCCCAGCTCCAGACTTTTCTTAAAGTTACCAGTTATTTTACAGAAGAAATTTAGCATGCGAGAAACTTGGAGTAAAGTTTCTCAACTAAGAATCACCTTAATAAAAGTGTGTATAAGTGAGGGTTAAGTGCTCTGTCTGGGCTAGATGGGTTTCCAGTGGTCTGGAAGCTGGTCAGGGTCACTTTCTTCGATGTTAGCACCAGAACTCTTCCCAGTGTGTGTGTCCACATTTCTGCCAAAGCAAACAGCATTTTCTAATCACACTTTCCTCTCCACCTAGCAACATGGGGATGCTATCTTGAACTCAAAGATGACTGTGGCTGGTAGTAAATAGAATTGTAGTGAAATTTGACTCTTCCCTGGAAAACAAGTTTCACTCCCAGATCCCAATCTCACGTCTTCCCTTGGGAGCCCAAGGGGGAAGGATGCTGGCTATTTGTGCTCTGTGTAGCAGTCTGCTTTAAAGAAATATTTATTGGCTTTTTGTCCTTCCTAGCACCTATCCCTCATCTTTGCCTCTCAGCCAAAGCATCTTAAAGTTGTGAAAATGAGTTCTTCCCTTACAGTGGCTCTGATTTTAGACCTGGAAAATATAATTTGGGTTAAAACTCAGTGGGGAGCCCCTCCCTCCACTGGGTTGCCGTGGTGATTGGATGGGGGATGCGTGGCCTGCCGCTACTTGCGGGAGCCTCAGGCCTTGGTTTTGTCCGCACCAGCTGGTGGAGCCTCCTCTTTGCAGAGCCCCCTCCCCCCCACACCTGCTGCCTTCTGAATCTCTGCCCAGTGCCCGACCCTCACAGAGTGGGATGCGGCTCTCTGGCCAGACATGTCCTTGCTAGCTGAGCCCTGATCTTGTTCAGCTAACAAGCAGTCAAGAGCTGCTGAGACGGGCCAGGTCCTCCCTGGCCCTGGAGGGCGGTTGCAGCCTGCCTCTACCAGGCATGCTTACTGTTCCCATCCAAGACACCAGGCCTTCTGAGACACCTTAGGAACACATTCCTTAAAAAAGACACGTAGACAGGCCAGTGAGATCAGGTGCAGGGGTCTGGGAATCTGAGGCCTGGAACCACGGATGACTGTGACCTGCAGACAGAGCCAAGAGCATCGTCGAGGCTCAGAGCCAGACAGACACTGAGGGGCTGAGGTGGGCAGCACGGCGTGGCCAGACCGCAGACCTCCTTCTGTGGGAAGCGGCTCGCCCCTCCCCCCCATCTCTCGCATTGCTTGTCAGGGGTAGAATTGTGGCCTTCTCCATATGTTAAAGCTCTACCTCTCACCCCCTATGGCTCTCTTGGGAGACAGGCTCTTTAAACATATGGCTAAAGTAAGCAAGGTCTGTGGGGCAGGCCTTCCTCATTGTATATATAGGGCATATATAGATACCTGAATGATCACGGGAGGATGCAGGGCGAGGGCATCATCTGCAAGCAGAGGAGAGACACCCCGAGAGGAACCACCCTATCCCACACCCTCATTGCAGTACTAGCCTCAAGAGCTTGTGCAGGTACCTGTCTGTGACATCTACACCAGCCCTGGGATACTGCAGTATTGATGAAGGCTGCAGGACTCAGAAGCAAATAACATCACCCTGAATAACATGTCTTCAATGCCAGGGGAAAAATGGATTAAATCACTCAGTGAGGTTAGGAGGTGAAAGCCCATGGAGGCCTCAACCAGGTCACCCAAACACTGCTTCCTCTTCTTCCCATGCTGCCCCACTCAGCCGGTTGCTGTGACTCTTGGGCTGACCACCTCACAGTGCCGGGACCTCACAGTGCCAGGGTGGCTGTCACACTGCCAGTTGTCACCTACAAGGTAGGAACAAGGCACTCAGATGGTCCCACATGCTTCTGTTTTGTAAAAGGAGGAAGTTTCCAGAAGGCAGATGCTCACCCTTCACATTCCACCTCCACGGATATGATGCATATCCACGCATACCCAGCAGCTGGCGGGGCGCAGCATAGACTCGCTGTGGTGGGTGCCAACAGCTGGGTTTGAGCAGCACTTTGCTAACAGAAGAACAGGGCAGCACTGGCTCCTGGGACACAGCCAGTGTTCCGGCCCCCCCTCCCCGGCATCTACCTGGGCACCGAGTGATCTCACCTCCGACTGCTCTCCTCGAATCTCCCCGCCACGGTTATAATCCAAGCCGCAGTCCTCTCTTACCTGGACCTTGCCTATCAAGCCCTCACCTCCACACACCCCAGCCTCCCTCTTCCGGCCTCCCAGCTGCAGCCTAAGGGACCTTGACAATGCACACCTCTCAAGTTACTACCTCAGAAGACTGCAAGATGGCTCCTTGGCTCGGAATGAGGACAGGGTTCCTTCCTTCTGCCCCTGAGGCTCCACAGGCCTGCTCACCCTGCTCTGCCGCCTCAGCACATACACACATCACTCTTCTCTCTAGGGAACTGGACTCTTGGACAGCCTTGCTCCGCTGTCTTGCCCTGCACTTTCTCATCGTGGTGTTTTTGCACTCTGGGTTCCCTTCGTTCTTCTACTGGTCAGTAATGCTGGGGCCTTGGGGCTCGGTGGCTCTCTCCAGGCCCTTCCCTCTTTTCCACCTCTGTCTGCCCACCCACTGGTACTGTGTAACTCACCCCATACTCAGACGTCAGGCATCAGCACGCTTCTGTAGTCTGGATTAGGTTGGGCAGCTGCCCTTTGGAGACACCAACGCTCATATGTGCTGTACAGCTGTGTGGTGGCTCACCCAGGCTGCAGGGTCAGGGTGGTCCTGTGTGGCTGGGGCACTGGTGCCTACTCCTGCTTACCTTCATTCACACGTGGCCTCTTATGCTATGACCTGTCTGCTTACACGGTGGCCAAAGCCTTCTAAGAGGGCCCTGGTGAGGGCTCAGAGGGACTTGGATTGTTGAAACCACACCCTTGCACAGCCTCACTTCAGTACTTGGGCCAGGCCAGGTCACTGTGGTGCCCAAGCAGATGGCTACCTCTGGGTAGAACTGTGCTGTCCTTGGTTGGCCTCGTTTCTCAATCTGCACAATTCGTGCCTGCGTCCAGCATCTCCTTCCTGGAAGGTGCTAGTCTCTGTCTGCAAACCCCTGAGTGAACGGGGCTTTTCCCCCTGCAAGTCCATCACCCTGCGCAGCAGCCAGAGAGCAAGTCTGAACTCTAGTTCTCAGCCAGTGAGATACAGTGACAGCCCAGGTGAAGGAGCCACAGAGTCTGGTGGCACAGGAAGGCAACTGCAGGCTAGATTATCATCTTCTAAAAGTCTGCAACCCACTAACATGGAAAATCTCAGAATTGTGCAGCTCACCTGCTTGCTGGGGTGTTATATGACACTTTTAGGAATGGTGCTGGTCTCACGCAGAGGTTGGGGATGATACCTGAGATGTAAGTTTGCAAACAGAAGGATCCAGTAGATCTCAGTATCTCCCCCTCCCACAGCTCCAGGTCTCAGAAGACTGCAAGGAGTTCTGTGGGGCCCGTGCTCTGGAAGGTCCACATGTTCTCCAGCATCAGCCAGTGTTCCTGGGTGCCTCTCACTGTATAGCTTCTCTGTCTGGACCAAGTTCACTGATCTCAAGCAGATGTGTACTCCTTCCCTGCACAGTCGTAGTTTGTGCTCAATGTACAAATTCTCTGTACCTTACTCAAGACCTTGGAGATAGACAGTATCAAGCATTAGCAGATCCCTTTATCATCAGCATCAGAGAGGCTTCTGAGTGACAAGACCTGCCTATTCCTGTTGTGTAAATATTCCCACCACACCCCTCTCCAGGCCGTGTGCCATGCTAGAGTAGGGAAAGGATACACAGGGGCTGGCTTGGTGGGTGGCCAGCAGTGGCTCATCCCCAGAGCACCCAGGAGGTCACCCAAGTCTCCTGAACCCATTTCCCAATCTTCCTCAGAGAAAGAGAGGAAGGCAGGGAGGGAGGAGAAGCCATGGGTAGAGAGGGTTGGGGAGCCCAGCTGGGCGGGGTCTTGCCCTCTGGCAGGCAACGTGACCCGCCAGTGCCCCCACGAGGCTCCATTCCTGCCGCCTGCTCTAATAAACTCTAAACTCTAGTGACTTACGTGAAGATTTCAGATTAACATTTAAATTAATGCCGGACTTGAAATCTGGAGCCCAGGTCGCTGATGTGACTCTGCGTTAACATGTTCTGTGACCTGGGGCAGAAATTTAAAATGATCTTTTCTCCAAGAGCCGCCCCCTCTGTGGGGAGGTCAGGGACGGCAGTGCAGTACTGGAGGTCTCCTCACCATCCTGTCCCCTCTGGAAGCCCAGTAGCATCACAGACCATGGGGTCATCCTGACCCTGAGGTTCAAGGCAGCAGACACAGGACAAGGGGAAAGGCAGGACTGTGGCTTCCCTGGGGAGCCCCTCGATGTCTGGCCCCAGGCTGGCTCAGCCCCAGGGCTTCCTTCTCAGGCCTGTGCAGAAGCACCCCGAGATCCTGAGACCCTGGGATGGGTTTGGTTCAGTGTATCCTGTATAGGAAGTGCCCCGGTCAGCCCCTGGGAAGGGAGGAGGAGGAGCATGATGGGCAGGAGAGGGATGTGGGCCCAGTAACAGCCCTGTGCTGGGAGGATCACAGTGGCCCCACTGGCCCTGATGGCCTGGCTTCCTGCCCTGCCTCACCAGTTCACAGGGGTGGACTGCCCTGGGGAAGGTGGCTGAGACCCAAGTAGGACTTGGTGGCTGGAAGGGTCCTAGACACTGCTGTAGTCCTCCCCAGGAGGGAGGGACATGGCAGAGCAGAGCCATCCCTCACGACCGTTCTATGTGCCCTGCTCCACACTGGTACTGCTGTCTCGTCTCTTCTCTCGGAGCCGTCTTGGGGCCACCACCACCTCAGTGTTCAGGGTACATGGCGACATTTGATGGCATGGCTCGACTCCTATGGCTTTTCCACACCTGATTCTCCTGTAATGGTGACTAGTTGTGAAAAGGCCCTCAGAGACCCATGTGTCCTTGCCTCTGGAGCAAGAGTCGCAGTGAGGGGGGCTGGATGAAACCGCTGGAAGCCGAGGGGCTGGGGCTAGGGGCGGCCAATGGCAAGGCCAAGTTCTTTTTCTTTTTTGGATGGAGTGACAGTACGGCATCTCATGTAGCCCAGGCTGGCCTTGGACTCATTGTATAGCTAAGGATGGTCTTGAACTCCTGATCTTCCTGTCTCCACATCTGGAGTGTTGGGATTATAGGCCTGTACCCCCAAACCAAGCCATGGCTCAGCAACTTCCGGTCTGTAGTTCTGTCTTGGCACTCAGGATGAGTGCAAGCTCTTTCAGAGGCCTTGGCCCCACAGATCTTCCTGACATCAGTGTGTTCTGCTCCTGACTGCCTGATTCCAGTTCCGGCTAGTGTCCTTACTCTAGGAGCCAGACAAGGATTGAGGGAAAGCTGGCCCTCTGGAAGGTTCCAGAACAAACAGCCTTAGATCCAGCATTCAGGCATGGGAGGGGCTGTTGTGCCCCAAAACTAGCAGAATGGAAGAGTGCCCAGGGCTAGTCTCAGCCTTCCAGGGTAAGTTCTGGCCAAGTCACTGCTGGCTACATCTGTAACTGCAACTGAGCAAACCTTCCATCCCATGGACCATGAGGGCAGCAAGAGCTGCTGAGCAGGATGTGCACGGGGCAGCATGGACCTGGGATGTGGCTCCATCCCTCCCAGCCAGAGCCACAGAGAGGGCAGCATGCATGTCGCTGCAGGACCATGGACAGCGTCCGACCAGCGTGTAACTAGCAGGCAGCAAGCTCAAGGCCACCCCCTTTGTCCTGGTGGCCCAGTCCATACCACTGGCTGCTGCTTTCTGGTGCACAACCAGAATAATGCCCAACACAGGGCCAGGTCTACAGTGCCAAGGGCCAGTTCTGGGTATATAAGATTGACACCTCAACAGGAGGTCCCAATGCAGGGTGGAGTGAGAGCCTTTGGGTTTCTCGCCAGCTGGGTGAGCCATCCAGACTGGTATGCAGCTGTGGGACCCGCATTTGCCCTGTTGCATTTCTCCAGTGTCTCCCCAGGCTGGTGATGTACTGGTGTCCCATCCATGGACACGTAGGGACAGGGACACCAGAGTTAGCTTCCAGAACAGCTAGGAATTGGTGTGGAGGCACTGAGGGCTTTACTGAGTCCAAAGCTTGGCTTTCTTAAGCCAGATGATAAGTTCCAGGGAGGAAGGGGAGAAAGATTTGGGTGGGGGGTACACTTGCTTAGGCCCTGAAAAGTAAGTTTCCCAGGGTCTCCTGAGACTTCAAACCGTGTAGAGATTGACCTTTAAGAGATGGGGCAGCTTAGGATAACCCTTTCCTATAAAGCAAGTGGCCACTCAGGTGAAAGCAAATCCACAAGAGGGCCTCGGGGATGTCTGATGAGCTGGCGGCGCTGCTGCCTTCTCCTGTGACAACAGTGTGGATACTCCACACAAGGGAAAGCACTCGTGGTTGGAAAAACCAGGCACAAAAGGAGACAGGACAAACCCGGTTTTGATCAAGATGGTTTCGGGAACGTCAGGGCAAGGATCCTCATGCCTTCTAGCCAGAGTTCAGGCTAGCCTGTGGCTGCAGAGCTCAGTGCCCAGGGAGCAGAAGCCCTGCAGGAGGGAGGCACCTCTGCCGGCCCTGCCTCTCTACCCTGACTGCACCTTCTGTGTCCTGTTTAGCATGCAGGGCCCTGATGGATGAGGTGGAACACGACATCACCAAGGCTCGGCAGAAGAAGACCAAGGTGGGCTCCTACCGAATCAGACCTGACGGGACGCAGGAGAGGAAAAAGGTAGCGGAAAAGAAATTATGTGGCGGTATATAATTGCGGATATGGGCAATTACCAGCCATTTATCCAAACAGCAGTTGGTCTTAATCTTCTAACCTTGCTCTTGTTCAGGGTATCAGCTCTAAATTGCTTCTGAGTCTTGGGGGACCTAAAGTAATCTTTAAGCTTGAAATTGAAGTATCTCTCACAGCACCTAAATTTTGTGTTTTGTCAACTTGGAAGACATTTTGGCCCTGTTGTTCATCAGAATAAAATATAGCGCGTCCATGGTTTTTAAGGCAGGACCAGCAGGGGGCCCAGGGTGGCGACTGGGCAGCGCTCCAGGGCTGTGCAAGCCCCCTCTTGGGCACTCCACTTTCTGGCTCTACATTTCCATCAGGGGAGGGGGGGTGCAGGATGCAGACTCCTCCTTGCAGGATAGATGGGGATGTGTGGCCTAGGGGGAAGCAAAAATGTGGCTTGAAGAGCACCAAAAGGGGACTCCCCAGGATCTGATCGGGGAGGAGGGGGCTGCAGGCAAGGGGTCTTTCCAGCCCATGGCTCCTCCAAGTGCAAGGCACACGACTCCATCTCAGTGTCATTCCTAGACAAGTCGTGTTTGAATAGCGATTGTCCCATGGTGTCCAGCCCACTCGAAGCTGAGCGGATGCTGGATGGCACTTCTTGTCGACTTGTTCTGTCTATACATTGCCACCTTCCTGACATGGCATCCCTATCTAGAGAGGATGGAGGGATGGAGAAAGATTGCCGGCCTGCTTAAGTGTTGAATTGTGGGACGGGACAGGAACCCTTGTGGATTGCATGTCCTGGGTCTGGGATGGCTGAGTTATGAACAAGGGAGGCATATCCACACATGAGTCGGTACCTCCCATGGAGACAGTGGGTGCAGGTCTCCAGGACAGACCCTTCAAGAGTATCTCGCTGTTTCACTTGAGGACCTGGTGCAGATCTGCTGGCACCTAACACCAGTGTCCAGGAGCCCCGGGTCCGGTGGAGTCAGAGGAATAGAGGCTGACCCCTGGTCCCCAACATGCAGCCTGAAGCATGTGAGTGCGGATGTGTGACTGCGTGAATATGTATATGTACGTATGTGTCCGTATGTGTACATGTGTATCTATGTGACTGTATGAATGTGTGTATGTGAGACTGTGTGAATATTTATGTGTGAGTATGTATGTGTCCATATGTGTATGTGTGTATCTATGTGACTGTATGAATGTGTGTAAGTGCAAATGTGTGACTGTGTGAATATGTATGTGTGTGCACATGTGTATCTGTGTGTATGCATGTGTACATGCATGTGCATATATGTGTATGTATGTGTGTGCATATGCATACACGTGGGTGTATTGTGTTTGTTGTGTACATTTATGTGTATATGTATATTTATGTGTGCATGTCGATGTACGTATGTTAATATATGTGTTTGTATGTGTAAGTGTGCATGTGTGGCTATGTATGTGTCCATATGTGTATGGGTGTGTTTGTGTATATGTGTGTGTACGTGTATGTTTATGTGCATGTGTAAGTGTGTGCAAGTATGCATTGTATGTGAGTGTGTATGTGTGGTCATGTGCTGGCAGTATTGCTTTAAGCAGTCTACGTTTTAGTAACTTGAGTGATGAGTAAATGGGCAGAGTAGTCCTGTGGAAGGGCGGGGAGGGACGGGGCTCTGTGCTACTAACCAGCATGGAGGAGCCAGCTACACAGTGAGTTGCTGCTGTGTGGGGAGCTCGATAGGTGACCTGCTGGATAGGTGATGTGCTGGACAGGTGACCTGCTAGACAGCTGACCTGCTGGACAGGTGACCTGTGCTTCTCCCTCCTGTCCTTCCACTGATTGATTTCACACAGGGCTTTCTATGGATAAGTCCTGTGCCTACCCAGGTATCTAAATCCCCAGAAGGAGTTAAATGTATGCTTAACAAAGAGGCCACACAGTTGTTCCCTGCTTGCTTTGGTCCTTAGGGTGCTCCACTTTGGTCAGCTCGGTGAAAGAGCTTTTTAAATTTTCTAGGAACATAGTCTGAAAAGTAGCTTGAAACTGACTGCTGTGCTCATACATCACATGATGGGGGAGACATGGCAAGCTCAAGGTTGCAGCCCCAAGCTGATGTTAATCCTGGGATCCTTTGGCCCGGAGCTGCTGCCAGGTAGCCTAGCCCATAGCCGCTCCACACTGCTCCTTCCTGCACTGAACACTCTATGTCCCCAGGCACAGGTGGGGGGTGGCATTGCTGGGAGAACTGACCTTTAAAAGCCCCTTTGGAAATGGGGTGCTCTTGTGTTGGGGTGTTGTCAGCTTTCCCGCATCTGGCTGCAGAGCCATCCCCATGGCTCCATGCTCTGAAGAATTCCACTAGCTTCCAGAGAAAAATGCCTACATCACTTAGCAATTGCTCCTCTCTGGGATTTGGAGCCCCGAAGTGGTTTGCTTCACCCCGTAGCCACTTGGCCAAACCTTAACCATAGGGGGGCTGCACAGTGTGCCACACGGAGCCAGCAGCTCAGGTTGGACCTTCCCTGCTTAGACCACATCGTTTTGCTAGTGGTGTGGATGCTGAGGCTCTACACAGCTCAGCCTGGGGCTCCTCAAACAAAGGTGCTAGGCTGCTGGCTGGGCAGAGCTCTGGCTGGGCCCTCTTCTGCACAGCATGCTCTCCCATACCCCTCTTTCAAGTACCTCTCTCACACACCCCCTTTTTCATATACCCCTCTCTCCTGCGCCCCTCCTCTCTCTGGCACCCCCTCTCTCCTGCAGCCCTCCCCTGCACCCCTCTCTCCAGTACCCCTCTCTCCTACCCCTCTGTGGCACTGACATTTCCTCACTCCACCTCTTTGGCCACCAATAGCATTTGTGGCTTTCAAGGCCAGCTGCCCCCTTCAAGCCACTTCCTACTCTCTGGTCAGTGGGCAAAGGCTCAGCAGGTGGCCAGAGAGCCCACGTGAGCCCACGTGAGCCACGGGCCATCAGAGACCAAGGACTGTGGCAGGCTGTGAGAACTGGAACCCCTGCCCTCAGCTGTCCCCCAGCCTTTGGGTCAGCCTCTCTGCCTTGTCCCTGTCTGGGTCCTGGCTGACTTCCAGCCCCTGTCCTGGTCTTTCTTACTGGGTTTCATGTGTTCTTGAGCAAGAGCTGCCCCAGACACAAAAGGGCCATCACAGGGCTATCATTTCTCCCAGACTCCAGGTGGGGCATGGAGCACTGCCAAGGGGTGGTGTCAGAGCCCAGAGCCTGGCAACTTCTGCTGCATAGGCCTGTCCCACGGTCAGCCTCTCTCTGGCTTAACAAGGTGGCTTTTAAGGACTCCTCCGCAGGGTCAGCTTTGCTGTGTCCTTCCCCTCCTTCTTGGACATTCCCAGTGGAGCCCAGACTTCCTGCGGTAGCTGGAGAAAGTGCAGGTTTCGCTGTTTCCCTGGAACCACTTCACCCATGTTTCCAGAACCTACCAGGGAGAGCCCACCTCAGCATTCCCACAAGTCCTTAAGGCTGCAGCCCCTCCATGGGCCTGGTATGGTGGGAGAGCCCCAGATCCTTGTCTGCCTCAAGTTGATTCTGGTGGTAAGCAAGCCCAATGATGCGCCTGGAAAAACAGGGGGCTCTCTCTGTGCCATCCTGCCCCCTACAGGCACAGGGAGATAATTTCTGTTCAAGAATTGCTCCACTTGGGGAACTTGAGGTACTGGGGGAACAGGGGAGCTCAAAGCCAGACTCTTTCCCCATGGCTGAGCTCCCACACCCCACTGAGCAGGTAGGAGGGATGGAGCTATAAACCTCATTTGAGTTCATTGAGACCATCCTCCAGCCAGCTGGCTGGGCCTTGGTGCTGCCCATCTCGAGCTGAGGTCTGTAAAAGAGTTGATGGCCAGGCATGGTGGTGCACACCTTTAATCCTAGCACTCAGGAGGCGGAGGCAGGTGGATCATTGTGAGGTCAAGGCCAGCCTGGTTTACAGAGCAAGTTCCAGGACAGCTGGAGCTACAGGGAGACCCTGTCTGGAAAAGACAAAAAAAAAA